>CATKHJ010507060.1:0-12585 GCA_949750685.1 Vernicia montana
ATGGTATCCCTGATTGGTTGATAGTACAGACCTTCTATAATGGTCTCGCTACTCAGATGAGAAGTACTATTGATGCAGCTGCTGGAGGAGCCCTCATGAACAAGAACATTGTGGATGCATATGACCTTCTTGAAGAAATGGTAGCCAATAACTACTATTGGTCTAATGAAAGAAGCATGACAAAAAGAGTTGCTGGTATTCATGATATGGATGGGTATTCTTTACTTACCTCCAAGGTTGATGCAATTGCTAAGACTTTGGAACGAGTAAATGTTCTGTCTTTTTTTGTTATAATTTTATTAGGGTTAATTATTTAGTTTTTAGTTTAATTTGGTCATTTTTATATTTGTTTTGATATTATTTTGTTAGTTTTATGTTATGGTATTAGTGTGTAGATTTCAGGTAAAAAATGATGTTTTGGCAAGTGAATTGGTGGAGTTGGAACTAAACGATGTGTTGAAGGAAAGTTGAAGATTGAACAAGGGTGTTTTCAAGTAGAAAAAGGGTGTTTTTATTATGAAAAAGGGTATTTTCAATGAACAAGGGTGTTTTTCTATCCAACAAAGGCGTTTTCACCCTTTTTATAAAAGAAACTTTTTGGAGCCGCACAAAAAAAGAAAAAAGGGACGCATACACGCAGTCAGAGAAGGGTTTTTGGAGAGAATTGATTCGAGAGAACAATTCTCAATATCTTTTCAATTTATTTCGCTTTTATAAAACAATTAGTTAGGATTTAATTCTAAATTTCCATCTATTGTTCTTGTTTTAAGATTAAAGATTAATTTAGCGGATTGAAATCAGAATTAGTGGAAACTCTAACCTAAACAATACAGTATTCTCAATTCTATTTTTAATCTTATTTCAATTTAATTAATATTATTGTTTTTAATTTCTTAGCATGATGATGATTGTGATTAAGATTGAAATTAATAACTTGATAGAATTGATGAATATGGTATTTATCATGAGCTAAATATTTTTAGTCTAGGGTAAAGATGATTCCTTTTGAATGATTATGTATGTGATAATTATAGGTTATATTAATTTGCAAATCTTAGTTGAATTGTTTTAATTAAAAATTAATTGTCTGGCCAACATTTGATTAACTTTAGGTATTGAATGAGGTTGAGAAACAATTCAATACCAGAATTAAATTCAATTAAGAATTAGGTATGAATCAGAAATGTATTACCTAATTAAATATTGAATAATTAATTATAATTAGGTTATAATATGTGAATACGAAAGTTATCAGACTTGTAATCTACATTAGTTTGTTTAATTAATTATTCAATTTGGCAAAATAATTTATTTTAATAATTAGCCTAACATAAGATTTTAATTGGATAATCTGAACCCTAGACTTCTTAAATTAATTGTTGAACTTGAGATTTATTTGTTTTTTTAATTTAGTTTAGTAAATTATGTCATCTATTCATTAATTTTTTACCATTCCAATTCGATTAGAGTGTTTAGGAATTATTTTTATTGTTTTATTTTATTTATTCATAATCACACAACCCTTGCACAGTCTTCCTTGAGAGACGACCTTGAGGTGACTTACCATTACTACAGCAGCCTCGTATACTTGCAAGTAGTTGCCTGAGCCTAGAATTATTAGGACATTTTAAGGCACAACAAGTTTTTGGCGCCGTTGCCGGGGAGGGCTATAGGCATAGTGTGATTATTTTTGTTTTTGTTATTGTGTTTTTCTTTTATTTTCTTTTTGATTTAGTTATTTTTATTTACTTTGTTAACAAGTGTTCATAACAAATTTTCCTTAGTGTCCTATCGATTTATGCTACGTAGGAGGTCCCTTGAAGGAGAATTAGTGCCCTACATAGACAACATTCAAAGGGTCAGTAAGAGAACTAGAGAACAATTTGAGTATTGTTCAGAGGACAGTGAGGAGGATTATAAGGAAGAAGAAGTCCTTGAAGAAGAAGAGCAGGAACAAGAAAGGGAGTTTCAATCAGAAGAAAGAGAAGATCGACAAGAAGACATAGCAAACAGGCAGCCTGCAATGAAGGAGTTTGCTAGGCCTATCATTGGCACAGTAACTTCTTGTATTAGATTAGGGGATGCAGCCCAAAATTATGAGCTGAAGACCCTTTAATTTAACTAGTTGCCATCCTTCTATGGAATGCCAAATGAAGATCCCTTGAACTTCATTAGGGAGTTTTTCTCTATCATTCAGACTTTTCCACTTCAAGGTTTAAATGAAGATCAGTTAAGGATGCGTTGTTTCCCCTATACCTTGAAGGATAGGGCAAAGGCGTGGCTGATGACTTTGGCCCCAAATTCTCTGGTTACATGGGATGAGGTCTATAATGAATTAATGGGGAAGCTTTATTCCCACCAGAAGACTACAGACCTCCACACCAAGATTGCTACTTTTTGTCAGCTGGAAGGAGAGCCTTTTCATGAGGCCTGGGAACGGTTCAAGTTACTTTTGATTCAGTGCCCTCACCATCACTACCCTCTCCAGTTGCTCAATCAGTTTTTCTATGATGGTCTGACACAACAGTGTCAGAATTTAGTTGATAATGCAGCTGGTGGAGCTATGGGAGAGAAAACAGCAGCTGATACTTATGAACTATTTGAGATGTTGGGAGCTAATTCTCAATAGAAGAGTGCAAGAGTAAGGAGAGCAGGGGTACATGAGGTGAACCCCAACCAGGAGTTAACAATGCAGCTTGTTGAGTTGACCAAGCAAGTGAAGTTGTTAACAGTTAGGGAAACTCAAAATATACCCACTCAAGAGGTTTGTGGTATTTGTGGAATCTATGGTCATGAAACTAATATCTGCAATACTATAGTTGATTCTTTTTCATGTGAGGAGGAGCAAGTCAATGCTTTGCAGGGATTCCAGCCTAGAGGAAGAAATGATCCTTACTCCAATACCTACAATCCTGGGTGGAGAAATCATCCTAATTTTTCCTGATCAGGTAATAATCAGCAGTAGCAGCAGTAGTTTCAGCAGCCTTAGCAGTAGTTCCAACAGTATCAGAGGACAAATCAATTTCAGGGTCAATCCTCTAATCAACCAAAGAAACCATCATTGGAGGATAGCTTGAATGCTTTCATTCAAGTTAGTGCTCAGAATCAGGAAGCAAGCAATTGAAGATTGGATTCTTTGGAGGCATCTATGAAGAGGGTTGAGACCCAGATTAGACAGTTAGCAAATCAGATGTAGAGTAATCAAAAAGGAAAATTGCCTAGTCAACTTGAGCAGGCTAAGGCAATTACAGTGCTGAGAAGTGGTAAGGTGATAGATAATAATATTGGTAATTCTATTTTTGGAAATGTGTTTGATTCTACAGGTGATAAAGGTGATGAAGAAGTGATAGAGGAGCCTAAAGAGAAAGAAAATGGGAAGGATAAGAGTCAAGTCCTAGAGTTGCACAAAGCAGCTAATCCATACAGACCTCCTATACCTTACCCAAGCCTCCTAAAAAAATGAAAAACAGGATAAACAATTTTTAGATTTATATAAAATGCTGTCAAAAGTTAACATTAACTTGCCTTTGTTAGATGTTATCAGAAATGTGCCAGCATATGTGAAGTTTTTCAAGGAACTGAGTACCAAGAGGAAGAGATATGAAGATGATGAGAAGGTGCTAGTTTCTGATGTGGCAAGTGCAATACTGCAACATCAACTACCACCAAAGCATAATGATCCAGGTAGTTTTGTTCTCAAAATAGCCATGGGTAATAGTGAAGAGACTGCAGGTATGCTCGATCTTGGGGCTAGGATTGATCTCATGCCATATTCTATTTTTAAACAATTAGATCTAGGGGAACTTAAGCCTACTAGGATGTGCTTGCAGTTAGTTGACAGATCCATTCGGTATCCTAAGGGGATTTTCAAGGATATTCTAGTTAAGGTTGGTGGGCTTATTGTTCCTATAGACTTTGTTGTGTTAGAGGTAGGGGATGTGCAAGCTAGTAAGAAAGATCACACAATACTTCTTGGTAGACCTTTTATGGCTACCACAAACACTCTGATTGATTTCAAAAATGGAAAACTATCTATGACTGTGTTAGGTGAAACTGTAGTTTTTTCCATTTTTGACACAACTCCCATTCCCACTACAGCATTATATGAAGAGTGTTCATTCATTGATTGCATTGATATTGCTGTTGACGATGTTTTCATGCAGGCACAAGTAAGAGATGAGCTTGAATTATCTCTTTATTTAGGTAAGCATGATTTTATTTTTAGGGAAGATGTGAAGGAGTGTTGTGTGAGATTGGATACAGCTGAGTGTGTTCCTGAAAGTGAGGAGTGTCATGAACTCATAGAGATATCCTCTGTGAGTGAGAAAATTGAAGAACCAAGTCTTGTATTGGAACTTAAGGAGTTACCTAAACACCTTAAATATATTTTTCTTGGTGAAGGGGAGAGTTATCCAATGATTATTTCCTTTGAATTAACTGAATTTAAGGAAGTTGAACTTGTGAAGGAGCTGAAAAGATTGAGAAAAGCTATTGGGTGGGGTTTGAGTGATATTAAAGGAATTAGCCTTTCCATGTGTATGCATAAAATAATTCTTGAGGAAGGAGCTAAACCAAGAAGAGAAACCTAAAGGCATTTAAACCCAAATATGCTTGAGATAGTAAAAAAAGAAGTTTTAAAACTTCTGGATGAGGGAGTTATTTATCCATTCTCGGATAGTGAGTGGGTTAGTCCAGTTTATGTGGTGCCTAAAAAGTCAGGAATCACAATTATCAAGAATGAAAAAGGAGAGTTAGTGCCTACTAGGACTACAACTGGATGGAGGATGTGTATTGATTATAGGAAACTGAATGCAGCTACTAAAAAAGACCATTTCCCACTTCCCTTTATTGACCAAATGCTTGATAAACTTGCAGGGCATCAATTCTATTGTTTACTAAATGGTTTGTCAGGTTATTATTAGGTGGCGATTGCGCCAGAAGACCAGGCTAAAACTACATTTACTTGTCCATTTGGGACATTTGCTTTCAGAAGAATGCCATTTGGTCTTTGCAATGCTCCTGCAACTTTCCAGAGGTGTATGTTGTCAATTTTCCCTGACATAGTGGAAGACTTCATTGAGGTATTTATGGATGATTTCTCTGTATTTGGTGCCTCATTTTCTGAGTGTTTTCATAAAATGACTAGAGTGCTAGAAAGATGTATTGAATGTAATTTGACCCTTAGTTGGGAGAAGAGTCATTTTATGGTAAATAGTGGAATAGTCTTAGGGCATGTAGTTTTGAGCAAGGGAATTGAAGTGGATAAAGCAAAAGTTGATGTGATTGAAAAATTACCTCCCTCTATCAATGTTAAAGGCATTAGGAGTTTTCTTGGGCATGCAGGTTTTTATAAAAGGTTCATTAAGGACTTTTCTAAAATAAGTCAACCATTGTGTGAATTGTTATCTAAAGATGTGCCATTTGAGTTTAATGAAAAAATGCTTAGATGCCTTTAACACTTTAAAAGAGAAACTTACTACTGTACCCATTGTTGTTGCACCTGATTGGTCTTTGCCTTTTGAGCTTATATGTGATGCTTCTGATTATGCTGTAGGAGCAATTTTAGGGCAAATAATTGATAAATTGTTGCGTGTGATTTACTATGCTAGTTTAACTCTAACTGACGCACAAGTGAATTATACGACTACTGAAAATGAACTCTTAGCTGTAATTTTTGCTTTAGATAAATTTAGATCATACATTGTAGAGTCTAAAGTTATTGTTCATACAGATCATGCAGCTTTGAAATATTTGTTGAATAAACCACAAGCTAAGCCTAGGCTTATCCGTTGGATTTTGATGCTTCAAGAGTTCAATGTTGAAATTAGAGATCGGAAAGGGAGTGAGAATATTGTAGCTGACCATTTGTCTAGATTCACCCCTACTGATGAAACTCTTAAGTATAAATTGAATTATGAAATTGTTGATTCTTTTCCTTATGAGCAGTTGTTTGAGGTTGAAAATGTACCTTGGTATGCTGATATAGTTAATTATCTTGCATATGGTATTTTGAGACCTAACATATCTTTCCAAGAATGAAAAAGATTTCTTCATACTTGCAGGTACTACTTCTGGGATGATCCGTACTTGTTTAGAAAATGTAAAGATGAAATTATCCGCAGATGTGTACCAGAGGAGGAGCAGCAAAGTGTGTTGTCTTTTTGCCATGAGCTACATTATGGAGGTAAGAAAACAACATAAAAAGTTCTTCAATCAGGTTTGTTTTGGCCCACTTTATTCAAAGACGCATACTATTTCTGTTTGCAATGTGATAGATGCCAAAGGACTGGTAACATTAGTAAGAGGAATGAAATGCCTCTTACTAATAACTTGGTAGTTGAGATTTTTGATGTTTGGGGAATTGACTTTATGGTTCATTTTCCTAAATCATTTGGGTTTGAAAAGATTTTGGTGGAGATTGATTATGTATCGAAATGGTTCACAGCCATACCCACTCGAACATGTGATGCTAATGTGGTGGTTAAGTTTGTGCAGGAATATATTCTAAGCAGGTGTGGAACCCCTAGAGCTATTATTAGTGATGGGGGAACACATTTTTGTAATAAGCTTTTTGATAAGCTGATGAGGAAATATGGTATTAACCACCGAGTAGCAACCCCATATCACCCACAAACTTCGGGCCAAGTGGAAACGAGCAATAAACAAATCAGAGGAATCTTGGAGAACACTGTTTGACCCACAAGGAAAGATTAGGCTATTAAGTTAAATGATGCACTTTGGGCATATTGCACTGCATACAAAACTCCACTAGGCATGAGTCCTTATCGTCTTGTGTTTGGTAAGGCATGCCATTTGCCTGTGGAGTTAAAGCATAGGGCATATTGGGCTATAAAAGAGGTAAATCTCGATTTTGATGCAGCTGGAAAAGAAAGGAAGTTGCAGTTATCTAAGTTAGAAGAGCTAAGGAATGAGGCATATGAGAATGCCAAAATCTACAAAGATCGAACCAAACGGTTGCATGACAAGCACCTCATTCGTAAGCATCTTGAATCTGGAATGAAAGTTTTATTATTTAATTCTCATTTGAGGTTATTTCTAGGAAAACTCAAATCAAGGTGGAGTGAACCTTTTGTAGTGAAAGAAGTGTATCCTTATGGAGCTGTCAAATTACTTAACCCTAGAACGAATGAGTTTTTCAAAGTAAATGGCCAAAGGGTTAAACCTTTCTTAGAAAGAACACCAGATATTGAGTTAGTGGAGAGCATTTTGCTTAATGAGCCACAAATTCTATAGAATTCGATAACGTCCAGCTAAATGACGTTAAATAAGTGCTATTAGGAGGCAACCCAATTTATTTCTTTTAATTTTTGTTCAATTTAATTTTAGTTTGATGGTGCTAGTGTTAAATTTTAGTTGAATTTGCTAATTTTGAATCTTTTGCTAATTATTTTCACAGTATTTTTCAGGTTTTGCAGTTATCCAAGGTCACGTCTTGCGAAACGGGTGTATTTTTAGGCGTGGAATTCGCTGTCAATTAATTGAAAATATTGCTAAAAAAAAAAAAATGCTTAGATGAACGACCTTTTTTCAAGGCATTGAATTCCCTGTGACTTTGGATGTGGAAAAGGTTTTAAGTGTATATAAAATATTGGTACAAGAAATGCGTAGAAGAACGACAATTTTTCAGGGAGTTGAACTCTCTGTGCCCTTGGCCTTAAAAAAGAAAAAAAAAATGCCTGTTTTGTATTTTAAAATAGGCGTTTTGGGCTTATTCCCTTGCCCAAAACACCTGTTTTCTTCATAGAAAATGGGTGTTTTTGAATTAAAAAAAAAATTTCAAACAAAATACTGCGTTTCCTTTAAGGGTTTAAATTTTTTTTTTCTCGATAGATTAGGAGCCTCTTGTACAAGTACTTCTCGTCGCCGCTTCGTCGATCACCGGCCGCCCCATTTCTTTCCATCAACGGTCCATCGAGTCCCTGCTGTCTTCGCTTCAAAAAACACCGACCATCGCCATCGTAGCCATAGCACTGCTGTCTCTTGCCAAATCGCTCTCGCCACTCTAGCTTTAGCTTTAATCCAGTGAATAGCCTAGCAGCTGTTGCGTAGTCGGTCCGCTCAGTCACTGCTGTCTCATTCGCTGCTCATCGTTGTTTCGCTGTTCCATCATCCTCTCCATTCATTGGACCACCGACGATGCCACCTTAATGGCAGCTGGACATCAGTGAATCGAATCGCCATTCCTCCGAATCGCAGCAGATTACTTCGTCGCTGTCGTTCTCTCGCCATCAACGCCCGACGCCGTTCTTACCAATTCAGTTCGTGTCCTATTTCCAGCCCCGACCAGTAACACTTCAACAGGTATCTTCTCTGTTTTCATTCAATTTTACTTTTATTTTGTTTCTTGTTTTCTAATTCTTTTCTTGAAAAAAAAAAATTAGTAATAAAAAAAATATTTAATTCCATTAGCTTCATTTTATTTTATTTTAGTCAGAATTTTCTTTTTGGATTTTTGTGGTTGTGTGTTTTGTGTTCTTTGTCTTTGTCTGTTATTTTCCAATGCCACCGCGTCCAAAGAACACTGTTAACGGACCTGGAGCTCATAGTTGTTTGACTCGTCAAACAACAGTCGCCCCATTTGATCCTGTTCCTAAATTTTCAAATCCTGCCCAAGCAGCCAGGTATGCTTTTCTTTCTGCTCATCTTATGATTCCTAATTGCTATTTAGATGCTTATGCTATTAAAAAATTAGGAGTTACTGATAAGGTAAATACTTATTTGGCTAATATTGGATGGGAAAAATTTGCTTTTTTGCAAAAGCCTTCATTTGAATCCTTAACTTTGGAATTTTTAAGTACTTTGACTGTTGAGAGTTGCCCTACCCCGTCTGATAGGTATGCCGGTATGTGCTTTAATTTGTTTGGTAGTTCGTATATACTACCACTACAACAACTTAATGAAATCTTTGGTTTTGCCAATGATGGGGTAATTGCTTTACTTCCCAATTTTAAGGCACCTGTTACTTGGTATGCTTATACTTCTGGTACTAGTCCTTATGATTCCAGTTGTGCAAAATCTTCTTATTTAAATGATCCTATTTTTCGGTATTTACATCGTTTCATGTCTTATTCCATTTATGGGCGAGGTGATAGCAATGGTAATGTCACCCAAACTGAACTATTTTTCTTGCATTGTATGGAAAATGGCATAAGAGTAAATACTAAAGTATTCTTGAGTTTACATCTTGAGCAAGTTGCCAATAGCAAGAAGGGTAAGATTTGTGCTGGTGAGATTATTACTGCCATTGCAGAGGTAGTTCATGACTTCTGTGCTACTTCTACTCATTTGAGGCCAATACCAGGAAAGCATTTGCCAGATGACAAGACTTTGCAATCAATGGGTTTATTGGGACAGTGTGATACAGGTGATTCTGTTGCAGGTACATCTTCCCACAAACGAATAAGACAGCACCCAACAGGTTGTGATCCACAGCAGGAAAATGACGATGGTTTTACAGACCAATTTGGTGTTTTTAAGCAAGTAGTGGTGACCCGATTCGATAATATCGAAAGACACCAAGCAATGCTTAAGAAGAAGCTAGTAGAATTTAAGAACAGACAGACAAAGTTCGAAGTTGAAGTACGACAACACCACGAGGTGGTACGGCACTAGCATGCGGAGGTGATGAATTCTTTTGCGTCACTCCAGCGGGCAGTTAATGCTTATTTCAGCATCACTCCTTCAGATATTGGGCCCCCACCACCCTCGCCGCCACCGCAGTAGCGTATTTCTTTCCCTTATTATGTTATTTTCTTTTCATGATTAGTTGCTGTCTTTTTATTTTTTATTTTTTATTTCCTTCCTTTTCGTGCTTTATTTCGTTTTTGTATATTTTGTTGTTTTTATTTTCCACACTTGATCATCTGGCATCTTTTCTTTCCTTCTTTCTTTATCCTTTCACAATGAGGACATTGTGTGTTTCAAGTGTGGGGGAGAGGGGGTTAGTAAATTTTGAATTTTTTTTTGAAAATTTTTGGGATTTATTGAATTGCACCTTATTAATTTAACATCAATTTTGAGGTAATGTTATGAAATTGTGCTAATTTTCTTGAAGTATTATTTTTGGTGTGATTTTTGACTTGATTTAGCTTGGAAGATTTTGGGAGGTAAAATGTTGGATATCGATTGTAGTTGTGGGGTTTGAGATGTGTTATTCTTTGAATTGCTGTGAATTTGTGGCCTTTGTTGTGCTTTACATTGTTAAAATTGATGTGTTCTATTCTTTTGGTTAGTTACAATAGGTTTAGTTGCTCCTAAAAAAAAAAATGTATGCAAAATGAGATAATTTCTAATAAATGCATAACAACTCTCTACTCCTCTAGTTGGACTGCTTAGTAACTAGGAGCATCTATGAACCCCATGGTTATTTTTTTAGGTCAAACGGTGGTCTAGTTATGAGTATGCAAAACCTCTTTAGGAGTTTCTGTTGAATGTTCCGAAATTGAAACCTAGGGATGAGTTGTATACATTAATAAAAAAAAATATTAAAAAAAGGAGCAATTATACCTATTTTAGCTAGCAAAGTGAATGAATGTGTAAAAATTATTTAATTGATATGGTAATGAATTCATGGAATGGATTTCGGGTTTCGCATGGATGATCACATGCTTAGATTGGTATCTTCTATTTACTAACTGAGTTCTGACTTGTTAAGTTGAGAACAAAAGTTTGTGCTAAAAATCATTTTTGATAGAGGAAGAGTTGCAATTTTGTGATTGAATCTTAAGTTTGGTGTTAAATTGCTGGTGTAAGTGCTTTAAATGCTTTTTGCTTGAGGACAAGCAAATGATTAAGTGTGGGGAATTTGTTCTGTCTTATTTTGTTGTAATTTTATTAGGGTTAATTATTTAGTTTTTAGTTTAATTTGGTCATTTTTATATTTGTTTTGATATTATTTTTTTAGTTTTATGTTATGGTGTTAGTGTATAGATTTCAGGTAAAAAATGATGTTTTGGCAAGTGAATTGGTGGAGTTGGAACTAAACGGTGTGTTGAAGGAAAGTTGAAGCTTGAACAAGGGTGTTCTAAAATTAAACAAGGGTGTTTTCAAGTAGAAAAAGGGTGTTTTTATTATGAACAAGGGTGTTTTCCTATTCAACAAGGGCATTTCCACCCTTTTTATAAAAGGAACTTTTTGGAGCCGCACAAAAAAGAAAAGAGGGACGCATACACGTAGTCAGAGAAGGGTTTTTGGAGAGAATTGATTTAAGAGAACAATTCTCAATATCTTTTCAATTTATTTCGCTTTTATAAAAACAATTAGTTAGGATTTATTGTTCTTGTTTTTGGATTGAAGATTAATTTAGCGGATTGAAATCAGAATTGGGGGAAACTCTAACCTAAATAGTACAGTATTATCTATTCTATTTTTAATCTTATTTCAATTCAATTAATATTATTGTTTTTAATTTCTTAGCATGATGATAATTGTGATTAAGATTGAAATTAATAACTTGATAGAATTGATGAACATGGTATTTATCATGAGCTAAATATTTTCAGTCTAGGGTAAAGATGATTCCTTTTGAATGATTATGTATGGGCTAATTTTAGGTTATATTAATTTGCAAATCTTAGTTGAATTGTTTTAATTAAAAATTAATTGTCTGGCCAACATTTGATTAACTTTAAGTATTGAATGAGGTTGAGAAACAAATTCAATATCAGAATTAAATTCAATTAAGAATTAGGTATAAATCAGAAATGTATTACCTAATTAAATATTGAATAATTGAATAATTAATTCTAATTAGGTTATAATTTGTGAATACGAAAGTTATCAGACTTGTAATCTACATTAGTTTATTTAATTAATTATTCAATTTGGCAAAATAATTTATTTTAACAATTAGCCCAACATAAGATTTTAATTGGATAATATGAACCCTAGAGTTCTTAAATTAATTGTAGAACTTGAGATTTATTTGCTTTCTTAATTTAGTTTAGTAAATTATATCATCTATTCATTAATTTTTCACCATTCCAATTAGATTAGAGTGTTTAGGAATTATTTTTATTGTTTTATTTTATTTATTCATAATCACACAACCCTTGCACAGTCTTCCTTGAGAGATGACCTTGGGGTGTCTTACCATTACTACGGTAGCCTCGTATACTTGCGAGTAGTTGCTCGAGCTTAGAATTATTAGGACATTTTAAGGCACAACAGTAAACATCAATGCTCTGTCTAGCCATTCGACGGTTTGTGAGTCTTGTGGGGGAAATCACCATAATTCAAAATGTCATGGGGTGGAGCAAGTTCATTTTATCTCTAATCCTAATAGGCAACAAAATAATCTCTACTATAATACTTAGAATCTAGGGTGGAGGAATCACCCCAACTTAGCATGGGGAAATCAAGGGAACCAAGGGGGCAATCAGAGGCAACCTTATCAAGCCAACTTTCAAGGGAGAAATCAAAATTAAGCACCACCTGAAAACAAACCTTCCTATGAAGCAACTTTGGAGAAATTCATTGGAGCTACCACAGAAAGGTTTGATAAATTTGAGAAGCAATATGACAAGTTGGAATCCAAGGTTGATCAAATAGCTAGCCAAAACAAGA
>CATKHJ010507064.1:0-16021 GCA_949750685.1 Vernicia montana
AAGACACCCAAAAACCCTAAGACTTGTATAATCTGGGGATTTCCCACTCAAGAGTTCAAAAGGTGTTTTCCAGTTGAGAAGTTTGGTAGGTAGTTTGTTGATAATGAAGGTGGCAGTAAGAATGGATTCTCCCCAAAAAAATTTTGGTAAATTGGATTGAAGCATTATAGCTCTAGTAATTTGTAACAAGTGTTTATGTTTCCTTTCTATTACCCCATTTTGTTGGGGTGTATAAGGATATAGGAGTGAGCATTATTCGGGTAAAACCGAATAATCGAACCGAACCAAACAGATTATGCAATTCGGTTCGGTTTCGAAATAAATCAGTTCGGTTTCGTTTTAAGTATCAAAAAATCAGTTATTTTGGTTCGGTTTGGTTTGGTTTTCAATACAAAAAAAACTGAATAGACCGAACCGAATCAATTTTTATATTTTTATATTTAAACAACTTTATTTTTTTATGAAAATAATATAATATTTTTATGTATAACTTTTAAAATAATCAATAAATTTTATTTAATTATTTAAAAAATAATTTAGAATACAATCCTTTTAGATTAAGGTGGTGTTTGGTAAAACTAAAAATTAAGTGTTGAGTTTTAAATACTGAATAATATAAGTGATATAGTTTTTAAAATGTAAATTATTTAAAAATTTAATCACTTATTATATTCAGTAGAAATTTTAAATTAAATATTTTAACTTACCATTTTAAGTGGTTTTTAACTTAATTGAAAACTTTAAATTGTGATTATTTTATGTTATCAAACCATTTTAAAATTAATAAGTGTTGAAAATATTAAATTAAGTAATAAGTTGGGTTATCAAACACCCCCTAATATGTGTTTATATTTTCATTTCAATGTTCAGGTGAGTCAAATTTATATGACTTGTTTCATAAACCCATGAAATGGAAATAAAAATGGATATTTAAGTTCAAAAAATTATTATTTCAAGTTTCTTTTAATATTTAAATAAAAATTATTGGTTATATACTTAAAAATATATATGATTTTAATATAAATTAAAGTTATTTAAATATAAATATATTAAGATATTTATATTTTTTATGAATTAAATAAATAAATAAAGCCAATCAGCCCAAAAATAAGAAAAAGCCCATTAATCAGCCCAAACAAAACTGCCGAACCGAATAATTCAGTTCATTTGAATTTTGGTTTTACATGTAGTTCGGTTCAATTCGGTTTTGCATTTTAATCATTTCGATTTGTTCGATTTTACCGGTTTAGTTCGATTCGAGAACCGAACCTACCGATGCTCACCCCTATAAGTACATGATTTCTGATGTAGAATTCCTAATTCAAAAAAAAAGAAGTTGACATTGTTGGTTTGTAAACTCAGTACCATTGTCACTTCTAATAGTTTTGACCCTTGTGTTATATTGATTTTGGACTAAGGTAATGAAATGTTTCAATTGGTAGCAGGTGTGAGTTTTGTCTTTCAAAAGAAAGGTCCATGTACTCCTAATATAGTCATCAACCACAATTAACACATAATGTG
Organism: Vernicia montana; assembly: GCA_949750685.1. Lineage (NCBI taxonomy): Eukaryota > Viridiplantae > Streptophyta > Magnoliopsida > Malpighiales > Euphorbiaceae > Vernicia > Vernicia montana. Next base: position 1,522 of record CATKHJ010507064.1, read on the forward strand.
CACCAGTAATAGAAGGTGTTCTATAGGTACCCCACAAGTCAATGTGAATAAGCTCAAAAGGTTGATGGGTTTGGATCTAACTTATGGGAAAAGCAATTCAATGTTGTTTGGACATAGGACAGATATCACAAACATCATTAGATTTCTGGTTATCAACTATATGCAAAGGAATATGATCAATTTTAGAAGAAGTATGGCCTAATCTCTGATGCAACAAATTGTAAGATATATAAGGAGTTTCTTTATTGATGGAAGGATTTGTACAAGATAAAGACTTTTCTGCTTGAACAACAGTAATGATAGCAGAAGTCTTAGCATGAAACTCAGAAATGGTATTTACATTGAAAGATGATTGATCTAATATGTACAGCTCATGATGCATCTTTCCCACTGCCAGAATGCTTTTAGTTACTAGGTCTTGAAATTCACAATGGGTACAAAAAAAGGTTACTTTGATGCTAAGTGTTTGAGTTAATAGACTTATGGAAAATAAATTGAATTTGAAGGTTGAGATATGAAAGACCTTTTTCAAAGTCAATCTAGACTCTAATATGACTGTTCCTATATGTTCCACTTGTTTAATGGATCTGTCAGGTAGTTGAACAGTGGTAGGCAAAACAGGTTTTGAGCGTTGTGTGAAAAGTTTGATATTAAAGCGCATGTGATTAGTTGCCCATGTATCTACTATCCACAAACTCTCTAATCCACAATCAAAACAATTAAGTGCAATAGTGTAAGCCATACCTGCATAGCTGAGATAATTTGCAAAGCCTTCTTTTGAAATGTCCTTGACTCTGATGTATTTTTGTACCTCTTTGGAAACAGCATTTGCAATAGTTGTATTCCAATCATCCTGCTTGATTAATTCTGGTGTTGTTCCAAGTTCATCAATTGAAATCTCAGCCACATTAGCCATAAACCTAGTCTGACCCCTTCCCTTCTTCTTTTGTAATTCATCATACCAATTTGGGTATCCTATTAGCTTAAACAGCTTTCTTTAGTGTGTCCTAGTATGCCATAGTGATCACATTTTCTATTATAGTCCTTTTTTCTCAAATTTCCTCCTTTATAGCCATCCTTATTACTATCCTTACCAAATTCCCTATAAACTGTTTCACCTTTAGTCAGTAGTGTTGCACTATCATTCACATCAGTAACAAAGGTATGTATCTCCCTTTGTTTCTCAACCCTCAAGACCATTGAATAATCCTTGTTGACATTAGGTAGAGGATCCATCAACAAAATTTGATTTCTGGTGTGATCATAAGACTCGCTCAATCCCACAAGGAACTGCATTAGCCTATTCTGACAATTCATATCAGACATATTCTTTGCTGCCCCACATGTACACACTGGTACAGGCATCATACAGTTTAACTCATCCCACAACTTCTTTAATTTAGTGTAATACAAGGAGATTGACATATTTCCATGAGTTACAGAACTTATTTCCATTACTCTCCCCAAACCTCTCTTCCAGTTCACTCCACAGTTCCTTAGCACTATGTTACATTTTTCCAGTCGCGAAAGGATGGCGAGATAATTATTTTGAATAAAAATGGAGTCACCACCTACTGATTTGTTTTAAAAAACTCAGTTGAAAACCTTTAAGAATTGACCTATTAAACCAAAACTTGGATTCAAGAATCGCAAATGCATAAGAAAGGTGTTAAGCACACTACAAATTAATTTTAAAAATATGAAATTAGCCATGAATATTTATTCTTTATTATTTATTTAATGCACTTATATCATTTTTCAATGTAACCAAAAATATAATTTATTTTATTTGTTCATGTTAAAATTGAATCTTTTTTATTTGAATGAATGCAGGGGAGATTAATTGAAGAAAATGGAATATTAATTTGATTTGGGCTTAATTGAAACTTAATGAAATTAATTATTTATTATATTTTAATGTAAAAATGAAAATACACATACCATAATATAAAAAAGAAACAAGATAAATAAATATATATATATATATATATATATAAATCAAAAAATAATTATAAAAATACATTATTATATTACATCTGAAAATGATATATACATTAAAAAAAATTCAAAAGATAACAAAAATACAAAATCAAAATGCCAGAAAAACATTCAGAAGATACTTCATGTACTAGACCCGTTTTATCAACAAACCTTAATTCAATTATATTTATAATCTAACAGAACTGAAGAAAGAACACAATCAACCTGCCAAAAATATCCATAAAATAAATATAAATCCATAACGCAAGATCCATGAAAACAGAAAACAAAACAACCAAATAAATAAAACAAAAATTTAGTTACTCAAAATCTTCACAAGTTCTATTCTGTTATTCCGCATTAAGCCGAAACCAAATCTGATTCCAATTTTTTCAATTACGGTTTTTATTTCCAGGATCCAATTAAAACCAGTTGAGGGAAATTTATTTTAAACAAAAATATATTTTGATATAAGAGCCTCCCCCACCCTGTACGGCAACTCCATCACAAGAAGGGGGTTTCAATTCTCAAAAAGAGCTCACGGTAAGAGATGGCAACTCCATCCTCCGATCATTGGACGAGTTTCCTTTGGAAACAAAAATACCCGGGTACAAATATAATGTATATAAAAAGATATAAATTTGCTCATCTCCAAATTAATTTTAAATGTACACAGATATAAATAAAATTGAAGCAAATAATAAACATTCCCCAAAATTCTACATCATCTCAAAATAGAAATTATGACCCATACAAAAATGACCAAATAATCTTAACAGTTAATCAGCAGCCATATCATCACAGATCAAAGGGAAATAAATCCATAAAATAAAATCAGCATTCTTTCCTTGTACAAACCACATATCACTGTAAATCCTTTAAAATCACAGTTTCAACAAAATCAAACAAATTCATGAACTAATCATTTATATATATATTTAGTTCAACCAATTTAAAGCCCGAATCAAACACAGATTCCATTTTTCGATTAAATTCTCTAAAATGATTTTTTTTATTTTTTTTGCTAAAATATTTCATGACAATTGCCTTCCCTTTCTTGTAGAGGCAAGTCCCCCACAGAAAGGGAACTTCAGGTTCCAAAAGGGAACTCAATAGCTAGAGACGGCAAGTCCCTCTCAAGCCATTAGATGAATTCCCCTTTGGACACCAAAGGGGCACAGTATAATAATGAATATATGCAAAAAAAAAAAAAAAAAAAATTGTTATATTATTAGGAAAAGAACCCAGAAAATAGAAAGGGAACAGAAAATTACCTAAGGATCGACTTAAAGCAAACCCACAGAAATTTTCCAAAAATCTCCAATGAGCCAGACCTCAAGAACCCATCTTGAATAGAAATCCAAAAGAACCAGACCCTTTAAAACCGAAAGCGTCTCCAAAAATACCAGAGATCAATTTAAGGACAAAAACCACCGAGATTTCATAAAATACCGAGATTTATGCAATTAATCCAATGATACCGATTCGAAACTCACAGAACCAGACCCTTTTGAATAATTACTCCAAACAATAAGAAATGAACAATTCCTCCAAAGTTTCAAAGCGGTCAAAATGAACTATTCAAACATACAGAAACCACAATCGACCAGCCCAAGAAAACAGGAGTAAAGAAAATAAAGTCTCGAATCCAGAACACACACCCCAACAGAGCAAGAATCGCTAAAAAAATCAAAATCAGCCAAGGACCAAAACAGAAGCTTCAATGGAGATTCTTAATTTTTCTTTCTTTTTTTTTTTTTCGCTTCTGCTCTCTCTTTTTCTTTTTTGCTTTGTTTTGATTTCTGTTTTTTTTTTCTTTCTGCTCTTTCTTTCTTTTTCTTTTCGCCTGATGACTATTTTCTTTTTTCCTTTTTTATTTTATTATTTTTTTTAAACATAAACCTCAAAAATGCATTTTATTAACAATAAAAGAAAACTAAATCTGCAGATATTACATATACAGAAAATTCAAATACAAGTAAAATTTCTCAATAGCTTCACATCGAAATCTATAAAAGCTAATACGAAATATAATAAATAAATCTCAAAAAGATTTTCTGAAATCTTCTTTGCTCTAATATTTACTCAAATGCATCAATTTAAAAACCTGGAAATTCGATCGAGAAACCCAGCTGAAGTAGAGGCCCAGGAACGAAATGCGAACGACAACCGAGAACCTGGACGAAGGACCTTCTTCTTCCAAAGACCACCGGCGAGCGGCTAGCGGCGACTGAGCAGTAAACAGGGCGAAGGAGCAGCCACCAAATTGGCGGCACAGAGCAGCAGAGAGTCAATACCAACTTATCAGTAACGCGAAATGAATAGAAAGAGAAAGTGATTCAGTGAGAGTGAGTGAGTGAGGGAGGGAGGAAGATCGTGAGTGTGAAAGAGAGGGCTGTCGGTGTGAGAGTGAAGGAGAAAGAGGCGGTGAAGGTGAAGGAGGGAGGGCTGAGTTGAGTGTTGTCAGTGAGGGTGTGACTCGGTCTGAAGAAAAGAAAAGAAACAGAGAGAGCTCTAATGGAGAGAGGCGGCTGCTCTCCTCCTCCTCTTCTTTTTTTTTTTTTTTTTTTTTTTTTAAATGATAAATTTAATAAAAAAAATTAAGTATTATTTTACCTATTTTAAAAAGATATAAGAATTATTTTTTTTGCACACAAGTACTAAATAAATTTATTTAAAAAATATTAAAAATTTTCTTTCTTCCAAAAATATATTTATTACTATTTTTATATTTTTTGACAAAATTTTCTTAAGACTCAAAAATTTAAGCGAAACAAATTTTATACAAATTTCTATTTTTATATTTTTGAAATATTTCAATAAAACTTAGAAAATTTAAAGAAATTCCATTTTTAAACAAATTATTATTTTTTTTAAAAAAATTATATATTTTTAAAAAAAATATTAAAATTATCTAGACAAAATATAGTGTCTACACAGTACATGCATATATGAATGCATCCACTAAGTCTTTGGAAATTGAATTCAAAATCCAAGACTGAACCATAAAATATGCCCTCTGTCATTGCTGAAATTCATCAGAATCGACTTCTGACATAGGGCACCTCCTATTAATAAACCCTAATTTGACTTTTGCTCCAAGAGCAATCTTCATAGATCAACTCCAAGATAAGAAATTACTATCATTTAATGGAGTAGTTGCCAAGATCATACATGGATGATCTGAATTCTGCAATGTTAGTGGATTCCCATCACGATTCTCTGAAATCCTTCGATTCCTCTTATTTTCTCCCCCCTTTTCCGTAGTCGATTCCATTTCTTCAATCAACTAATCTCTCAACCTAAATCTAATCACTCTATCTTTATTTTCTCTCTGATTCCCACAAATCGTTCTGCTTTGATACCATGAACAAACGCTAATCTAGGTTAAGAAACTATATACATATCGAGAAAAGAAAAAGAAAATATATCTTCTGAATATTAACTCTAATCAGTTTGTACATTAGAAAGAGAAAGCTATTTATACTAAACTAATAATATGTACATAAACAACAAAACAGAATATAAAATTTCCTAACTAACTAATACAAAAATCAATAGTTCCTTTGTACAATGAATTGGGCTTCACTATTGTGACTTGCTTCTGGACTTCCTCTAGACTGCTCCAAATAAATTAAAGATACTTATAGAAAGAAGAAGTGGTAATTTAAAAATTGAGTAGAAAAAAAAGGGTTTTCTTGAATTACCTTTATTGACCACTAAAACAAATTTACCCCCTTTTCATCAGTCGATTTTTGGAAAGAATAGTGTCACACCCTGACTTCGGTACCCTATTACATATAGCTCGCCAGTGAGCCCACAAATCTTTAACCTTACCAAGGCGCAACAGTTCTAGAGTATGGATAGGCTTAAGGCCATCGATCACCTCATAGAACCCTTAGTTGTTAGGGATTAATCACTTAATAACAATTAAATTCTTAAAGACTTAGTGGGCCAAAATAAAGATCCGTTTATCAAACTGTTAAACTCGAAATGTTGTACCTCATTTTATTAATTTAAACCATTTGTACACAAAGTCATAGACTTACAATCTACTGCATTCAAATACAATTCACCATAAATAAAATTTAAAATTAAATTCTGAGATTTCTAGTATGTTCTTAACTTTAACTTCAAATGCCTTCCTCTCAAGAACTAGATAGAGTCACCTCGTCTTCTAGCTTCTCTAAGATAAAGTCTAAACACTTAAACTAAATCCTGAAATCTACAGACGATGTGGTGAGCCGTTACTCAGTAAAATCATAAGAATACATGACAAATAACGATATTAAGAATGAGCATAACAAATAACCTTACATATGAAGCATTATGAAGTATTAAAATACTTATCAAAAATCATAGGGGATTCTTTAGGAAAATCATTATAAAGTTACTATTATATCTCATAGAAGGAGTACAAATTCAGTGATGAAATTATTTTCATAAAATAATACTCTTTTCTTTTCATAAAACATTACTCTTTCTTTTCATAAAACATTACTCTTTCTTTTCATAAAACATTCATTGACAGAACATATTCTGTGAGTCAGGTTCTTAATCCACAACATTGCGTACCTCATATTAACTTTAATCCATTAGGTATCTATTGGTGGCCGAACCATAATCAAAAGTCCTCGCCATTGTAGCACCATCATAATACCATTATGGTATACATAAAACTATCGAATCACATGGAGCGAACTCATATGCTCCTTGTAAACTATCACGGGCTGCTACAAACTCATGTAAACATCATTGCATACTTGCGTGAATCAGTTTGACTTAGTTTATAGATCCGGTCAGTCGAGTCACTAGTGCACTTGGTCTAATGAATACACTCATTAGTTGGGCGTTATTTCAATTTCATTTTTATAACATTTGTAAATCATAAATCACTTTGATATCAATATTTACATGAAAATTTCATAAGTACATATATAATAAAATAATAAAATACTTCGGTAAACAATTTATACTTTATTTATAGTATAACTCAGAACTTTGCTTACAATAGGACGACTTCGGTCCGAATGACCTTCATCGACTTCAAATACTACTTCGACAGATGGCCTCGATTACATAGAAATAGCTTGATTACAATCAATCTTTAACTTTTACAATAAAGTAGCTCGGCCTTAAGGATCTTGCTTAACTACGATCAGCTTTCGGCCTGAATGGCCTCGCCGGATTACATCTTTTGGTGAAACTTACAAAGAAATATATTAACTATATGTTACCTACTAAAGGTGAAGGTAACTACAATGCTAATGAAAGCAATAATATATTTGAGGTTAGCAAATGAATGGAGTTCAATGAACATGCAAAGGAGGAGAAGTTTCATCATATGATTCATGTATTTCTAAACTTAGAAACTTAAGGAAATACATTCCTACAATCTTACCTTTTTGTTATATCCTCTAATCAGGCTTTTCAGCACCCATCAAGTTTCTTTTCCAGCTCCTTGATTTCCCCATCACCTCTGGGTACCATTTCCTGTAATTGGAATCTCTATCTGCTACGGATGGCAGGTGTCCTAATAATAAAGCTCCAAGTTATCACCATCAAAATCTCCATTGGTGGCCCCTTACTAATTTCCGAATCATCCCAAAACGAGACATCATCACCTAGTTCTGGATCCTCATCAGTCTCTATTCTCTTCATTCTTAGGCTTACCAGATCCACCGATTTGCCATTTAAACACACATGTAACTCTTCTAAGAAAACTGAAAGAATCATCTACCCTTGGGATCTATGGTTTTTGTTTAAAACAAGTTACCATCTCAGAAGAAGGTTTAGAGAGAGACGACTTTGGTAAATTGAAACTAAGTTTCTTCTAAGATTCAAAGAGAATACCCAAAATTTAAATCTTTTAGAGAGAGTAACTTTTTTTTTTTTTTTTTGAGAAAGAATGAAACTGAAAGGTTACGGGACTCTTTAAATAGAAAAGGAGTAACTATGGCGCCGATTATGATATGACATAAAGCCAGTCAACAGTAGATATGAAAAGATTTTCTTTTATAGGAAATGTAAATCTTTCTTGGAAACGGTAAGCTTATCTTAGAAGCAAAAACATCATAAATGATTTGTCAGGGTAGAGGACTTCCCATCCAATTAACTTATCTAATATAATTTAAAAATCTTAAATCTTCTTCTACAATATTTTGACCGTTGGTTCACCTGGTAATTCTCTCTAGGATACTGAAGCCTTGTCATTGGATACACCATTTCTTCCTTACAACATGTGTTTACTTAGGTTGGTGGCTTACTTCAACCTCGTGTACTATGAGCTTATCTAATCCTCTTTGCATTCTACGACATCATTGACTATAACCTCAAGTCTAAAGCTCATCTCATGCCCACATCGCTGAGTCAAACCTATCCGTATGCTTATTCTTACTCGCTATCTAGTTCGCATATTCTTCTTCATGTCATATCTCTCATCATTTCTATCATCTCCCAATATCATTATTACCTTTCATCGTGATCCAGTATACTATTTGTAACTTTCCACCTCGGTTTCCATGGTCCTTCCTTAACATTATTTTCACTTTTGTCACCAACCTTGCCATAAACCAGCAAGTCTCACTCAAGCTCTTTCATCACCAATTGTTCTCTTCGTTCAACTTTGACTGCCCACTATCACCAGTAAAAACTTGGGGTATTACAAATAGATATATTATCACCTACCTTGAAACCATTTCCCATGAGTTCTTTCCAAGTTATCGCCACTCCCTCTAAAATTCTTCTTGCATGCCTCATTTTTCAAATTGATAAGGAATTAGTGTTAACCTCACATACACTACAGTGGATGAATTGGCTCTCATGTTTGGGAAATTATAGAGATCGCTTACAAATCTATTATCTAAAATTTGGAGGGATTGTTCATGAAGATACAAAAAATTATACATGTGAAAAAAAAACAAATAAAGATTGGTTTATTTTACTATGAGACAAATTCCTGTGAACACGTAATTTTGCACCTCTATGACATTTAATTGCATTACAAGACTTATGCAGGTTTAGGAGCAAGAGCCAGGCCTTTTCAGGGAGTAATCAAACTTCTACAGACCTTGAGAAAGCCCCTCGAAACCTTCAAAATCAAGAATGGGCCAAATGGACACAAAACGGGGCAAAATGAGTGCAAGACGGACAAAAAAAGGGAAAACAAACTTCTTATTTCTTTTTAAAGAAAAAAAGCAAAGAGATTAGACTTTGACTCCAGGTAACTAAAGAAAAGGCAATTCAACTCAAATATTCGATAAGCCTGAGCAACCAGACTTAACATAAATGTAGCCACTGGAGCCATTCTAAAAAAAGGAGAAATTAGTACTACTTAGGACGTATGCTTCCTTTCATTTTTTTTATTCAATTCGCGAAAGTCTAGGAGTGATCTTTCCCTCATTCTTAAAGCCTTTAGAAAAAGGCTAAAATGGCACTCATTAGTTAGCTCGACCCCTTTCATATTTTGCTTTGCCACCTATTAGGAGAATAGGTTATAGAGTTAGAGCAGGGTCTTCTTACCTAGCAAAGATTGATGAACTTTGTCTTACATTGCCTATGCTGTAGCGCACATAATTCACACAGTACAGCACAAGGGCATGTAAGGTAGTTGAGCATTGTCGCACTCATGAAGTGTGGTTTCCACATGGAAATCTTGTGGCTCATCGCAAAGCCTGCGCGGTAGCGTGCGACTTGCCCCCTAAACCTATTTTTTTTTGTGCCAATCCTACATCGGATTTTTCTTATGCCTTCCTCCACTCCTTTCTCTATTTTAGCCTCCCACCTTCAATTTTCCTTACCCCTAGCTTGGTTGACAATTGTCTCTTGAATCTTTCTGATCTTCTTTCTATTTTCTCCATAAAAGATTCATGGGGTTAACTCCTCTTTGGTTTTAGTCTGTCGGGTTAGTCCTCTTTAGATTAAATTAGGTTTTAATATTTTGGACTTATTTGTATTCCATTTGCGAGGTGACCAAGTCATTTCTCCTTAATTTGACTTGACTTAAAGATTTGGACATATTTTTATACTTTTGCATTTTGGAAAGTGAAACTCTAATTCGATAAGGCATTCCGACCTTCGACTTCAAAGAGAACCAAGGTCTTTCCTTTTCCCATTTCCTTTTACTTTAAGGTAAAACACCTTCTTCTACTTCTTTTTTTTTTTTTTTTTTTCTAAAAATCACCAAAAAAATGATAAATCAAAGATAAAATAAACAAACATTCCATTGCAAAATGGGGAGAACTGCGTGGATTTTGATTCATATTCAATCGTATACGCAGGTATACTTGAAGTCTGATATCAATTAGCAAATCCAAATATAAAATGAACAACTTTTTTCTTCCTATCACTTTCTTACTTTTGGGGAATGTGTGATCTTCTTAGTACCCATAAAGGCTAGAGGAGATATCACGTATCTCTTTAGTTTTTTGTGTAATTCAATTATTCTTTAATTGTCTCTTCTTCAATATTATGTTTGATAACTTTCATTCATTCTTATATTTGTCATTTCATCCCATTTTTGCCATAATATTATAATTTGTTGATGAAATTGTCTTTTAAAATTGTTTTTACATTAATAAGTCAAACTCTTTTAAATGAACCAAAAAACTTAGTCCTCAAATACTCTTTGATTTCGAAAGACTAGTGCATTTTCTTTTGGGATAATTTTATTGGAGTCAATTAATGAGTTTTTTCCTTATATTTTCCCAACTAAAAATAAATTAAGGTGGTGACTCCCAAAAAAAATTTGCAATTTAAAGAGTCAAATTTCCAAAATAAGCGATACTCGCTTCATCTATAAGTTCAAACCCAAATGAGTATTCTAATTCCTAACGGACTGGACCAGTGCTCAGGCGAGACCTCACAAGTTCAAAATTACACGTGTTGACAATAGTTAACAAAAAAAAAGCAGTTTTTAGTAAATCAATAATCTAAAACAAAAGACCTATGGCCCACCCCCTTATATAAGCCCAAGATTCTTAGTAGCTTCAGTACCAATGAAAAGAAAATAAGGTAATATATTTTGAGGCCCAAGAGCTTGAACTACAAATTGTTGTGCATCTTGAGTTACAGGCCTAAGTACTTGACCAAAATATTTAAAAACTTGAGCTTTTGTTATTATAGGTTTAAACCTAATTGAGCTTTAGGAGATAGAGACCAAAAGAGGTAGGCTTGAAGTTTATAAACAACAAGTTGCTTCAAATGAGATCTAACAATATAATAACTAGGAATCAGAAGTTAAAAAAAAAAAATCACTACCTTTAAATGCAACGACTGAAGATCCAATAATAGAAGGTATAGCAATAAAAGTTATGACGCTACTGCTGTGAGGTGCAACAAAAGATCTAACAGCAGAAAGGTCTAGCATAAGGACGTGCAACTCCTCCAAACAAGAAACTAAGAGCAACTATAGCTCCACAACTCAATGGTTGATCACTAGAACTACCAACACCTGAAGGACCACTATACAGATGTGCAGTTCGAGCACCAGTGGCTCCAATCAATTGAGGTAAGTTAGGAATGGCAATGGGCGAGGCGGGGTGGGTTTTGAGATTTCTATCCCCGCCCCATGAACAGTCGAGGCAAAGGCGGGGCGGGGTAAATCGAGTTTAGGGAGGGATGATGATCCCTATTTATTTATTTTTTATAATTTTATTAATGTTAAAACTTTATAATTTATATATTTTGACAAAAATATTATACATATTTATGTTAAGTTTTATATATTACTAATTAATATTTAAATAATAATAATATAATTAAATATTTAATAATATAATTTTAAAGAAAACTAATAATTTTTTTTATATATGTAATATAAAATTATAATAAAAAAATATATATTAATTTTGTGGAATCAAGGTGGGGTTCGGGTCGGGGCGGGACGAGGTAGGGAAACTCAATCCTATCCCCACCCCATTACCATAGACGGAGTGGGGATTCCCCGTCGGGTTTGGGGAGGGGACGGGTTACCCACTGGGGCGGATCAGGTTTTGCCATCTCTAAAGTAAGTTTTCTTTCAAATGATCATTAATGGCATATCTTGTTTTCTTGTGTTTTAATGATTAAAAAATATTTTCAGTCAATTTATTTATTGCCTTTAATTGATTATGAATTATTTTTATGCTTGAACTAGTGAAAAACACCAAGATTCAGAGGTTTTCTATGAGTTTTGCAATTTAGAATCGCAAGAAGAAGGCAAGTCCCTATCAATGGGCCATTTGGGCCAAATAGCTCCAAGGGGAGTCTTATGAACCAAAACGACTCCCCCCTCCCAAAATGACCTGTCATTTGATTTCTGGTATTCTGTTGATTTCTATGCTTTTTTTTGCTCGTTTCGCCTTGCCTAATGAACACCCATATCAGATATAGAACCTTTCAAAAGTTGTTTATGGATTTTTCTTAAGTTTTTTTTTTCCTCATTGAGTAGCTGTATGTGGATTGTACTTCATTTCCTCTTCCTTCTACCTTTCTTTTTTTGTTTTTTTTTTTTTGGATTGTCAAGGGACAAACCTTGTTGTAATAATGATAAGTAGGACTTTTGTTGCTTTATTGCTTTATTTGGGTGCCAGTTGAGTGTTTATTTTATATTGCAAATGCATTAAACCATTTTTATGTATAACAATGTGAATGGATTGACATGTCAATGCCAAACAAAACCATATAAAATTAGGGCCTAACTCCCGAACCCATAATCTCTAAGGTTTGAGTTCATAATGAGATGTTGGGCAATACTAGGGACCTTCCATCCTTGAACCAACTTGTAATATCCCAACTATATATTAGCCTTCTATATAGTAAGTATGAATGAATGATGTATGCAAGTTACCATGTTATGAGATTGTGTGTAAATTTTTCGCAAACTAAGCCAAGTGAGTTTCAAGTGTTATATCGGATTAAATTGGAAATGCAAGGATACCGTAATACCCAAGTTCATGTATATATTGTTTAATCCTTATTATGAGTTACTAGATGTGTATCTAGTATTTTTATGAGCTGTGAGTTTTATGATAAGTGAATTGTGATGATTATATGGTGTTTATTTGGAGATGAATCTATTGGGATGAGTTATAAGTTTAATTTTGAAAATTGGAGGAGAATTCCTTAAAGTGGGGAAGCAGGACATAATTCGCGCCTGGGACAAGGAAGTAGCGACCGCAACCATGGACGCGAACTCTTCTGTCTGATTTTTGAGTTTTGGTTGAAGGAGAATCACGATCGCTATTTGATATCGCGACCGCAATATGCATATGAACAGTTACGTGAACAGTGCTAGATCACGACCGCAATGAGTATGTTGCGACCGCGATAAGAGAATCGCGACCGCAACTTGCTTATCACGACCACAACGTCTATCGGGGCTATATAAAGGCAGCAACAACCCATTTGCGAGAAATCTGATTTTTCTTCAATTTCTCTGACCCTAACTGCTCCCAAACCCTATCAAACTCTATATATGTTTCTCTAAGGCTAAGATTAGTCTTTTATATTTAAGATATCAAAGGATATACAAGATCTAAGGAGATTTCTTTTTGATTTGAAAGATTTATGGATGTGGAGTTAAAGGGAAATTCTTGAGGTAAATATTCTAATCTTTGATTTTCCTTTTGGGTTTTGTTTGATTAAGGTTTAATACCTAATTATGAGTTTAATAGATGATGTTTATAGCATTGATTGTAAGATATGAGTTCTATTGAGCTAAATCCATAGAAACCCTAATATGTATCAACCCTAAAATCAAGATTGGGTATTTTTGTTAATGGTTAAGAAATAATTGTAAGTTAAGAGTAAGAATTGAGAATCTATGATTAGATTTGAAGAACTCAAGTTATAAGACTAAGTGTGAACCCTCGATTTTGCACCCTTAAGATGCTGCAACTTGACACCTGCTAATTTTCGTGCGCTACGCAGAGCCGGTACGGCGGTCCAGCTAGCCGGTTAGCGGGCAGGGGTCAAGGGGGCAGCGCCCCCGAAAGGTAAACGATTTATTTCTCTCCAACACAGACCGATATCACTTTCCCGACCCCGATCAAACTTTATGTACCAGACAGCCTTTTCTAAAAAATGACTCAATTTTTTCTAAACTGACTGTCAAAATGTCCGATAATTAATTTCGGATCCAACGACACTGACCTGTAATTTTTCAGACCTCATAATACTCCAGAAATTGACCCAGAACTTTCGAAAACTGACCCGAAAAGTCCGAAAATCGAGCCCGAGCCAAAAAGCTCGGGGAGTCGCGCAGGCGCCGTGCGGCTCCGCCGCTGTCTGCGCGGCTCCGCCCCCTTTTTCAAAAATTTCGAAAATACTCCCCTTTTTTCTGATTTTTTGTACCATTTTTAGTATTTTTCCACCCCCATTTTCCCTATAAATACCCTACTCCCCTCCAATTCAAAACACACCAAACAATTTGTGAATTTTCCAAATTGTTTCCTCTCTCTCTCTCTCTATAATTAGTTTCTCTCTCTAATTAATTAGTTAATTAAAAATTAATTTTAATTAACTAATTAATCCTTTTTTT
>CATKHJ010507109.1:0-13666 GCA_949750685.1 Vernicia montana
CCCTTTGCCCAGGAACTATAATGCTAACGAGCATTATGACTACCATTAGGGACCGGGGCATAAAACTGATGACTGTAAGGCTTTAAGGCATAGGATTCAAGATCTGATTGACAGTGGAGACATTATCGCTCCCAAGCCCAAACCTAACATCACCACTAATCCTCTTCCCAGACACCAAGGAAATGTCAATTTCATCACCTCTGATGAACATGAATCTGACCCTACCTCCATGATCTATCCCACTCCAAACTACTGCTGTGTCCTCGATTTGAATGATTTTATTGATGAAATCGACACAATAACCCGGAGCAGGAGAGTCCTTTCACCACCAACTCACCCCACTGCGCCAAAAAAAATTACCCCAATCAGCCATATCGTTCCTCCTCTACCAGAAAAGCTGAAACCTCACCAAGAGCCTAAAGAGGATTTTGTCCTGAAACAGTTGAAGAAGACCCAAGCAAACATCTCTATCGGGAGCCTCATTCAGTCCTCGTACCCTCATCGCCAAGCTTTTTGCAAAGCTTTGAACCAGTGCCAGACTTCGATTGACATCACACCCGAAACGCTTGTGGCTTCTTTAACCAGTACCACTAAGACAATGTTTATATCTTTCAGTGATCAGGACATCCCTCAAGGTGGGGGAAACCACAATCAAGCTCTGTATATCACTGTAATGACCCGAGATAAAACTGTGCCCATGGTGTTAGTGGATAATGGGTCCGCTCTGAACGTATGTCCTCTGAAAGTGGCCAGCTGCCTAGGATTAGAGACTACGAATTTCACTACGTTTGATCAAGTCATGCGAGCTTATGATAACACCAAGAGGGAGGTCTTGGGTGTAGCTGCCCTAAATGTGACTGTTGGACCCGTCACCATGCCAATCCCTTTCCAAGTGATCGATGTCCCGACCTGTTTTAATCTACTTCTGGGAAGGCTGTGGATCCATCAAGTGAAGGTTGTTCCCTCCTCTCTTCACCAAAAATTGAAATTTCCCATAGTGCGAGTATCATTATGGTCAAGGCTGATGTACATAGGAACAATGACCATCCAAGCTCAGTTCCCATTTTGGAGATTAACCCAGAGCCCTCCAGTGTCCCTCTGTCGGGTTTCTCTTTTGACACCATTCAATTTATCCAAGGGGAAGGTAAATAATTCATTTCTTTTGACTTTGACCCGTATAGCAATGTAGCCGTGACTAACATGATGAGAAAAATGGATTATTTTCCAAGTTTAGGTCTGGGAAAGAACCAACAAGGGATTACTCAATTTCCAGAGTACCCTACTGCCACTGCTCCTTTTGGCTTAGGCTACAAGCCCACATCAGAGGACATGATGGAACTGGAGGAGAGAGCCAAGCTGAGGGCTAACACCAATAGGCGAGGTGAGACTTATGATTGGCCCATGCGCCCATACTTTAAAACCTTAAATGGGTACTTTGTGAAAGAGGGTGAAGATTTCCCCTATTGTGCTTTTCTCGAGCCCTAGTACTGCCCTATTTCTTGAAAACTAATCCCTGGTTTCAAAATTTTCTTTGATATTAGGCTCTGCCTAGAGGATGTGAGCCAATCTATCTACTGGAGGAGGATTGGGAAGTAAGCATGGAGCCCTCTCTCTTTGAATCCATCCACATGATCACCGTACCAAGAACCTGATTCTACCAAACTCATCCACCCATCTCAAGCTCCACCCAATAACTAGTATTTTGAGGAGAGCACCGGCCATGTCATGCCCCCATCCGAGTCCTCTGAGTCTGAGTTTGAGTCCTCTAAGTCTATCCAGTCTGATTTTGAAATCGAGTCTGTCCAGTCCAATTTTGTAACCCACCTTGTGGGCCTATCTTTTGCTGTAACCCATGATGATGGGAACTTTATCAGAAATAAGAAGTTTGACTTTTCTTCTTACTTTTCTAACTCTCTATGCTCTACTTCATCTGATTCATCATTAAATGAGACATTTGAAAAAGAAAATAAAAATGAAATAAAAATGAAAAAGGCAAAGAATCTATCAATTATGGCACAGAGGAAAAATCCAAAATCACATACATTGCATCTGCATATCATGATACACAGGCATTGATTGAAAAGGTTCGTCGGTTCCTTGACTGTTTTACAAAGGAACCCAAGGACATGGTAGGATTAGATCCAAGCATCGCAGTTCACAAGATCCCGACCTACCAACATGTGAAGCCTATTAAGCAGAAGCTGCGCAGAATGAAGGCAGAATGGTCTTTGAATATCAAGGAAGAAGTAACCAAACTGTTGGATAATCAATTCATCGAACTGATTACTGACCCTTCATGGTTAGCCAACATAGTGCATGTCCCCAAGAGAGACGAAAAAGTCTACATATGTGTTGACTATAGGGATCTCAACAAGGCTTGCCCAAAAGACGACTTTTCTTTGCCTCACATTGACTTGTTAGTAGATCGTATGGCAGGCGCATCAGTGGTCTCCTTAAACGACCTCTATGTGGGCTACAATTAAGTCCAAGTATATCCTTCTGACAAGGAAAAGACATCTTTCATAACAGAATGGGGCACCTACTGTTATCGGGTCATGCCTTTTGGTCTAAAGAACGCCGGGGCAATGTATCAGAGGATGGCGACTACTATCTTCCATGACATGATGCACAAGGATGTCGAAGTATATGTAAATGACATGGTAATAAAATCTAAAACCCCTGAAGAACATCTAGAAGCCTTGGAAAGATTGTTCTTGAGACTCAGGCAATACAATCTCAAGCTAAACCCAGCCAAATGTGTCTTTGGTGCTTCCTTAGGTGTTTTTCCTTAGACATCTGGTCAGTCAGCAGGGTATGGAAGTGGATCCAGCTAAGTCAAAGGCAATCATAGAAATGCTGCCTCCTAAAACTGAAAATGAGATCAGAGGTTTCCTAGGTCGCTTACAGTACATCAGTCGTTTCATTGCACAACTGGCAGATGTTTGCGGACCGATTTTCAAGTTACTAAGAAAAAGAGCCTCTAAGCAGTGGAACGAGGAATGCCAAAAAGCCTTTGACAGAATAAAGGAATATCTGCTGAATCCACCTGTGTTACAGCCTCCGAGACCATGTCAGCCATTACTGCTTTATTTATCAGTCACTCCAGAAGCTATAAGTATAATGCTAGCTCAGAATGCCACGGACTCACACAAAGAAAACACCATCTATTACCTAAGCAAATGTATGTTAGCTCATGAGCTTAACTACAATCAGATTTAACAGCTATGTTTAGCTTTGGTATAGGTATGCCACAAACTCCAGCACTACCTATGCTCATACACAGCCCATGTGCTAGCTGACAAAAGCCCTTTGAAATTCCTTATGGAGAAGCCAGTTCTTGACAGAAAAATGGCATGATGGATGGCAGTACTTGCAGCATTCGGCCTAAAATATGTTCTAAGAAAAGCAGTAAAAGGAAGCATAATCGCCGACCAGCTAACTGCAGCCCCTATAGATGGTGAGTTGTTTGAGCCTGAATTCCTAGATGAGGATATCCTGACCATAGACCCTGAAGTATGGAAGCTATTCTTTGATGGTGCATCTAACAGCAAAGGCTATGGAGCCAGAATAGTTCTTTTCACCCTAAAGGGAGATCACCTACCTATGGCAATCAAGCTAGTCTTTGAAGTGACCAATAATGAAGCTGAATATGAAGCGTGCATAGCCGGCTTAGAGGCGGCTATCAACATGAGAATAGATCACCTCGAAGTCTACGGCGACTCAAACCTGATCGTTTCCTAAACCCTTGGCAAGTGGAAGATAAGACAAGAGCGTTTGGTTCCTTACCATAAACGCCTGAATGATTTAGCAGAAAGTTTTTAGGAACTTTCCTTTCACTACCTGCCAAGGGCAAAGAACCAGTTCGCCGATGCCCTAGCAACATTAGCCTCAATGATAAATGTGAGTTACAACGAAATACACAGGCCTATTGTCATTGAACTGAAGAGGCAGCCTGGGTATTATGCCATGTGTATGAGTCTTCAACTAGCCAACGTCAAACCTTGGTTTTGGGATATTCTCAACTATATTCAAAATGACAAGTACCCAGAGGGAGCCTCCAAAACAGATCGGAGGACCCTGAGGCAGTTAGCTGCTAACTTTATACCCAATGGGGATGTGTTATACAAGAGAGTCTGGGACAACATCCATCTGAGATGTGTGACTGAAGAAGAAGCTCAACAGATCATGGAATGGGTCCACAGCGGGGAATAAGGCCCACATATGAATGACATTGCTTTAGCTCAAAAAATAATGAATTTGGGTTACTTTTGGCTGACCATAAATGAGGACTGTGCGAAGTATGTGTAGAAATGTCATAAGTGTCAAATCTTCACCAAGCTATAGCATCGACCACCTGTGACACTGAATCCCATAACGACACCATGGCCTTTCGCTACCTGGGGCATAGATGTCATAGGAAGAATCTCCCCGAAGTCCTCCAGTGGTCATGAATACATTCTGGTAGCTGTGGACTTTTTTTCAAAATGGATTGAAGCAGCGCCATATTAGGTCTTAAACTCTAAAAATATGGCCTATTTCATCCGAACCAATATCCTTTATCGATTCGAAACCCCCTTCGAGATAATCACTGGTAATTGATCCCACTTTTAGAAAGAAGTAGTCCGACTACTCTAAAAAGAAGGAGTTTAGTATCACCGTTCCTCTCCCTATCGGCCACAGACTAATGGGGTAGTTGAGGCTGCCAACAAGACCATTAAGACCATTCTGTAGAAGACCATTGTGAAGCACAGAGACTGGTATGAGCATCTACCTGCCGCTTTATGGGGATATAGAACCACAGTCCGCACTCCTATAGGGGCAACCCCATATGCCTTGGTTTACGGAATGGAGGTTGTCCTCCCCATTGAAATGTAAATCCACTCTGCTAGAGTGATGAGGGAAAGCCAACTAAGCAAAGCAGAAAGGATTAGAGGCTATCATGACCAGTTGAATGCCATCGATGAAAAGAGAATGGATGTAATGTACAGAATTCAAGGTTATTAGTATAAACTCACCAGACACTTCAACAAGAAGGTGAAAGATAGAGGCTTGCAAGAGGAAAACCTAGTTCATAAATGAGATCCGAGCTCCTGTACATAATCCAAGAGGAAAGTTCAGACCAAATTGGGCTGGACCATACGTACTCAAAAAGATCCTATCCGGTGGAGGCGCTATCCTCATGGACGTGGACGAAAACGAGTTCTCCAACCCTTGCAACCTGGATCAGCTGAAGAGATATTTTGTCTAAAATTGATATCTATTTTTAATTTTGTTGTATCTATAATCAGAACTATGTGGACCTGATTCTCCCTAAAAGAAAATGACAGAAAAATGATGTAAAGGATACGTAGGCAGCCCGACTCGGGTGCGGTCCAAATCATAGTAAAATGCATTTTTGTTTTTTCATGACAAAGCATCTCATCCTCATTTCCTCTGTGCTTAAATGCATCATTCATTTGGTTCCTTTGCCAAAAAAAAAATAATAATAAAAAGAAAATGCTCGCTAAGCTGAAAACCTAAAAAGGCGGTTTAGGCAAAAATTAGAGCAAATGAAAAATTCTGAAAAGTGCTCTCTAAGTCAAAAACCCGCAAGGGTGGCTTAGGCAAAAATAAGAGCAAAATAAAAGGTGTCTCATATATTGATGATCAGATTTTACAAGTTACAATCCATCATCACAAAAAAGGATAGCCTTTCCTATGTCATCCATAGCTTATCCTGTATCATGTAGTCATATCAGCTTGCAGGCATGAACAAAAATAAAAGACCTGCAGCGAAGGTCCTAAACATCTACAAAGAAAAATAAAAAAATTTTGTCATGTCCAGATCTAAACTATCCTCCTCCTCCTCCTAGGATGCACATCCCGTGTGCTATCATCCGAGTCTAATCTCCTCACAATCTCGTGAATCTCCTCCAAGGTCACGTCTATCCTCAGAGTCTCAGTAGCCCCTCAACTGTAGTAGGCGAAGCGCTGGTAGAACCTGAGCTGACCCCACGGTCGTCCCAAAAAGCCTGATCTGATTCCCAGTAGCTCCAGAACTGCTCCTGAAATCCCCCTTTGTGCGGTAGGAGCCTGGGAATCAGTCCTTGCTGCTGCAACAGGAATCCTCCTCGAAACACGAGAAACAACAATCCTTCTCTCCACTCTAGCAGCAGTAACCCTCCTCTGTACCACGACTGTAGTGTCTCCCTGCCTCTTCACTGCAGTCACTGTCTCCTTTGTCACCGCCACTACCGTTTGAGTCACTGTTACAGCCTGTAGTGTCAGACTCTTTGTAGCTCCCCTAATCTCCTTTGAAGGTCGTGTCTCTCCCTCTGTCTGTCCTACTGTCTCATCACCAACTACACCCCCAGTAGCCTCTCCCTCCTTTGTAGAGTCACCCTCTATCTCTCTAAGCAAGGCAGCTCAGTGCTCTCTCTCAGCAGGCCAAACTACCTCAACCAGCCAACTAGTATACCCCTCGGTAGTCCTGAAGCCAATCCCCGGACGAACCGCATGATAACTCCTCATCCAGCCATCCCTGATAGCTCTGGCAATGGGAGCTGTAATCTGTGCAGACTCTAGAAAGGGTACGACTGGGGGCACATCCTGAGTCTGGCCCATCTGCCTCATAACTCTAGTCCCCTGATAAAAAGTAGTCTAACTCAGACCCAGCAAACAAACTACCCGGTACCCATGACTCATGGTCATGAAAGACCTAATGTCGTACCACTGGCAGACCCAAAGTATGTCCTCCGGGGCAACCTCCAGCAGCCACCCTATCCACTCTTTGACCGAACCTTGGCGAACCTGGATCGGCCTCATCCGATACTGAGAAGCCGTGTAAGGACTCCTCACCGGGGGAACCACCACTCAAAAATGATCCATAAGCCAGACCTGCAAGATAACTCAAAAATCCAAAATCAGACACTCATAAAGCATCAATAGTAGGAGGGGTAAAACAGGCATACTATTTCCTCACCTAAAGAATGACAAGAGAGACTGTCCATCTCTCTAGACCCCGCACACAATAGTCCAAACCCAATAGTGTCTCAGCCAATACTGCCCTAGCCACAGAATGACTCTGCTCCATCTGGAGTACCAGGCCAGTCACTCTGGATTCACCCCATCAAACAGAACTGGGGAACAGATACCTTGCAGCCAAATAGAAAACTAGGGCCCTCATCCTGAGTCTCTGTCTCCTCATGTCTCCAGAGTCACCAATATCTTGGAACTCTACAATCACTGCAGTCAGATCCACCTAACTATCAATGACCATCTGGCTCGCAGCATCCTCGGGCAGGTCTAAAAACTCCTGAAAAATTCAAAAGTGTCCCACTCTGAACTCTGGCACCACCAGGGCTTCCTCAAGATCACAGCCTAGTATGGTGCTGAACTCCTCAAATGTGGGGCAAAGCTCCTCCATGGCCACACCAAAGCGAAAAACACGGGCCACCAGATCCCAGAACCTAAAATAGGCTCTCAGAAAATCCCAATCCACTCGAACTCCTCGCAATGTCACCATCGCTGCAATGCCATATCTACCCAAATTGATCCTTTCCACCTTCTCGAGTTTCTTGGTCCATACATGCATACTATGACTGAAATACGACTCCATGAATATGAAAATTAGAAGAAAACAAGTGAAGAAAGGATAGAAGAATGAAAACTGAAGGAAAATTCGAGAAACGGGCAGAGTTTCAGCTCAAAAACCAAGGAATTGTGGTTTCTGCCTCGGGATAAGTGCCTATTTATAGGCAAATGGCTGTCACATCAAGAAGAAAGAGAAATCTGCCAGAAAAATGGCTCTACCGCCAGATACACTGGCGGATCCACTAACCATTCTGGTAGATGCATGGCCTTTTCTGTACCTTTTCAGCTTTTTGCTCTCCCACAACACCAACAGGGTCCCACAGCACGATTTTAGGCTGTTTTCTTCTCTCTTTAGGACAGAAAAGTGAAGAAACTAAACTTTTTCAGAGTTTCCGAGATCGAGGTCAAGTAAAAGCAATAAATCAGAGCCATAATTTAGCAAAAGACATGTCTTAGGGCATGCATTATTTGCACAGACATTGCATACATGGCATATAATTTTTGAATGTGCATCCACGGCGCATAATTGTACACAGTAGAGCAAAACATTGAAAGGGTCGTATAATAAATCATGCATACACGGGCATACATCATCGGCATCATAAAAAACACATAACATGGAATAAAAGTGCATACATCAGTGCATAATCATAATAGTACAGTCATCCATAAAAGTACTGTCTCCCGCAAGAGGAGTAAGAAAATAAAAAGTGAAACCGAAAACAGACACAGTCATATGCTGCCACCCTCCAGGGACATACGAATACAGTCATCCAGAATAGTGTTACCGCCCACCAGGGGCACTGAAAATACAGTCATCCGAACAAGTACTATCTCCCATGAGGAGAGCAAAATAGAGAAATAAGAGAAAACAACAAAGCAGGTCAAGATTAGCGTCAGGTCAACACTAACTCAGCACCGGCTATCAGTCAGAACCAGCCTCCTCCTCTCCTCCTCCTTTGAGAAGCATCCTCATCACCTACTCCCTGTGACTCTATAATGTCAAGGCGCATAAGAAGTCCACCAAGGGCTACCTCTATCCTGCGGGAGATGCAATAATTGCGCCGAGCATAGTCTCCAGGAACCTGCATAAAGAATAATGTCAGATGTTTTGGATCATTTCCAAAGCACAGAAAGCATATAATGAAAACCCTACCCAAAGATCATTTCTAAAGGTGGGAGAAGTAAAGAAAGTACCTGGGCAACATCGTCAGGGATCATCCGCTCACCCGGGCAAATAGCACCAGGGAGTTGCCATGATCTCATGATGCCATTCGTACCATAATATCCAATCTCCTCAGGAAGCTGGTATTATGTATCGTAATTTATCCCACCAGTACTGTGGCTAGGGCCGGCACTGTGGTCGAATTTGGGAACATGCTCCCTAGATGAACCAGCTGATGGAACCTTAGGAGCAGCCGGAGGAATATGCTCCCTCGAGATTGCGGAGACAGTAGAAGATCGTCCCTGCCATGTAATCTCCCGCATCAGGAATCTGTCACAGAACTCCAAATAATTCAAATTGGGGCGCTGATACAGGTAGGCCTCCATTCTAATGAAAAAGCTCCTGAGAAGCCTGGATATCAGCCCCGTAGCGTATGTCAACTAGTGGAGGGCCGGGCACACACCAGAATCCCATGACCTGGAAATGGACTCTCTCACCCAGATAGTATAGACGAAAGTAAGGAGACCACAACATTGCCCGTCTGCGGGAAAGAGTCTCTGCAAAAGCTGCATAAGGAGCATACAACATCCTCTCTCCGAAGGGTCGGGCAATCTATCAAAAAGAATCAGCAAGCAAGTCAGAGCAAGACAACAGGCAAAAGGTAAAAGATAAGGAAAATACCTGCTTACTACTCAGCTGGTCGAAGAAAGCCCGGATAGTCAACAGGGTGTGCCAACAAGGGATGCCCCAGTTTGAATCCTCCCATCTCACTCTAGCCGGAAAGTCTAATGGCCGCTGCTTGATAAAACCAGGGGCAATGAAGGAGAAGTACTCATAGGCCCAAAGCTGTGACACAAAATTGTCAAAACAACAGATATGAAATCCATAGGTCAAAACAGAGAGGCATGATTGAAATACCTACCTTCCATATGAGAGCCATCCCACCAACGGAAATGATGCACCCCCGAGACAGGTCTATCATTTCACGGTACATCATGCTCAGAATCGCACCTCCCCAATCGTACTGGTCCCATACATCTATGTGGACCAAGCTGCGCAGGACGTTTAGGTTCACAGTGTCCCTCATATTATGGGTGTAAGTATAACCCATGATGACTAGCAAGCATAACCGAGCAATGGCCTCGTCTGAAGTAAGGTTGCTCACCGACAACAGTCCAACCTTTCGTACAAAGAGGTACGTTTGACGTAGATGCTATCTCGAGAAGGGTTGAAGCCAATCAAGCCTTGCATCTCTTCAGGGGAGAAGGTCACTCTCCAGTCATTGCACATATCAAGGGACCAAACTCTGAAATGGATCCTCGAGATCATGTACAAATTAAGAGGAGTACAAGTCAGCTCCCCACAAGCAAAATGAAAGGTGTTGGTTGTATCCCACCACCTCTCAGCCAAGGCCTTGATCAAGGTCATGTTAGCATGATCAGGCGCCTTCACTGCCAGGAAGTTGACGAAACCGGTGGGCTCCAGCAATGCCCGAACACCACTCTCTAGGGTGACACATTTAATCACCTCCGCTAGGTGGCACCGTCCACCCCTATTTTTTACCGTCGCGATCTATATTCAACCAGTGTACATATATGCAAATAACAATCATAAAAAAAAAAAGTGTGTAAGAGAAATACTGACTGCCAGATGCCCCCCGTAAGAGACACGCTTATCCGGCTCTTGCAGCAAGAATGATGGGTTCGGGTTGTCTCTGGGAAGCTCGTAAATGCGCCCCCGCGGACCACTCATTGAGGAGATAACAGTGTGGTGAAATGAGGAAGCTCCATGTCTGGATCGCAAAGCCATCAATGCAGAATGCTAAATCTGAAAAACGCAATAGAGCAGACTGGTAAGAACAAGTCATCAATTATTATCATAACAGAAAAAGGAAAAAAATTGTTGGAAAAAGAAAAAAAATGTTGAAAAAAAAAAAGAAACGAAAAAGAATTAAGTTGAAAGCTCACTTTGAGCTCTGAAGAAACAAAGCGAAATGGGATGCAGTAAATAGGTGCAAGGAGCTCTATTTATAGAGTTTCCTTGCACGAAAAAACATGCCCCACAATTATTCACCGGGTGAAAATGCATTTTCAAGGGTATTTTAACTCAAAATTCAATTCCGAGAGTCCTTACATATTCGTATGATTTTTCTTTACCTATAGACACCAAATTTGCCTACCTTCAGACCAAAAATGCGTTCTTTACACTAAAAGACCAGAAATTAATGTACCTGAAAATTCACCAGTCTCCTAAAAAATCTAACAAATCAGACTCCAAAAATTACCAGAATGACTTCAATGTACCCGGAATCATTTTCTAAACCCAGATCCATCAAAATTTTCGGCTTCACGCTCATCAAACCTGTCTAACAAATAGACAGTTCTGATGAGGGGGCAGCTGTGAACCCTCATTTTAGCACCTCCAAAATTACTTCTGGACTCACAGAACTGATCAGAATATTTTTTCTATCCAAACCGACATTTTTTCGATCCTGACCGGACCATCTGTACCAAACAGTATTTTCCCAAGACTGACCAGGTTTTCCTCAAAGCTGATTGCCAAACTGTCCCAAAAATATTTCTAAACCTACCAGAGCTGACCAGAATATTTTTTATCCAAACTAATATTTTTTCGATCCTGACCGGGCCCCCTTTACCAAAGAGTGCTCTCCCAAAACTGACCATATTTTCTCTATAATTGACTGCCAATCTGTCCGGTAATTAATTTCGGATCCACCGCCACTGTGCACAATGCTTGATGTTTTATCCCACATCAGGATAAGAGATTTCTGCTTTTTGTTCAATAATCATATAAAGGTGTACAATAGTAACAATAACATATATTATCAATGGATCAATAATCATGGTTCCAAATCAATATCAAGAAGAATTATCATTTGGGTTCATGTATACAATAAAATGGGATATTCAAATATCAATTATCAATAAAATAATTGGTGGTCATGAAAGAATTAGGCATTTATGCCTTAGGGTTCAAACACAACCATAATAGTATAATAATCACTCACCTCAATGAAGGAAAATCCCAAAATAACTTGATATCACTCTTCACAATAAGCAAAAGTGATGAGCATCTCCACAATCACCTTCTCCTTTTGGATCTCTATGAGAATCTATAGAAAACCCAAATAGAAAATAACAACAATTCAATAATCTATCAATTTGACTTATATAACAATACTAATGATGCTAGATTAACTTAATCTCTCCCTAACCTTAAGCCCAATGGAAGGAATTGAAAGGGAAATGAAGAAAATACATAAACCCTAACTTACCTCCACTTAAATGCTTGATTAATGGAGAGAGGGGAATGGACCATTCAACCCTAAATCCTCTCAATCATGCAATAAATGTGTTTCCACCAACTTAGAATGAGTGAATTGAGAGAAATTTGAGAAAAAATATGTTTAGAGAGCTTTAAATGTCGGGTGGAATGAGTTTTAGGACTGAAAACTCTTATATAGGGTCGACTTCCCGATTCTGACCCCAACGAGAGTAGCGCTCTCGACATACATGTCGCGGTCGCGATTCGTCAATCTCCCTCGCAATATCAAGTAGCGGTCGCGAGGAGTCACTATTCACATGACTGTTCATGCTGGTGTCGCGGTCGCCATCTCTCTATTGTGGTCATGATTCTCATTAAGCCAATTTGCCAAAATTAAACAGAAGAGTTCGCGGTGACTGTCGTGCCCGCGATCGCGGTGACTGTCGTGCCCGCGATCGCGGTCGCAACCCTCTATCGCAGTCACAACTTCCATATGGCGCCCGCGAATCTTGCTCTGCAATTCTATTACATGCATTTCCAATATCTAAGTCCAATACTCAACTCCAATCAATCTACTTCATCATTACACATGCTATAACACTTGTAATTCATTCATATAGTTATATAGAAGTTCATACATGCATATTCGGGGTATTACAATAAGGTGTGGTGAATATATATTCATGAGATACTAAATAAGTAAATTATTAAATGATGTTTAATATGAGAATTGAATAAGACATGAGTGTATAAAGACTGTAGTTATGAAATTATTTGAGGTTATTCAGGATTATGAAAAGCCATTAGTGCATGTTTTTATGAACAGTATGATAATTGATGAGGTGGGAGTTATGATTCAATTGTTAATATTTGATTTCGATATTGATAAATATATAAGAAAATATATGTTTGAAATTATAGTTGATTCGAGATGAAATTAGAGGTTAAAGGTTGAGATGTTTCTTATTAATCATTCAAATTATGGATTAATTGTTAATATGGAGACTTGATAAATAATAAAAGAGATTTATTATTGTTCAGGAATTATTAGACATAATTTCTTATTGAAGTTAACAGTTATGTATATGTATATGCATAGTATATTTGGAGATATGAAATCAAATTCAATAGATTATTATTTAAGAATAGTATGCAATAAAAATTTGGAGTTTAGAGTGTAAATAGTTAACTTTCATTATAGGTCAATAATAAAATAAGACTTTAAACGATTGAGGAAGATAATGATATCCGCTATTACTAAGGAAGTGATATTGTACATATGTGAACCCTGAATTTCGTACCGTCTGAATTCTTGGACATGCGATTAAGCCTCGGAAGCTGAAACAGGCAAGAAAGGGTCAAACAATTTGACGAACTAGCCCGTCTGACCTGAAGGACCGCACAGGGCCCTCCAGGGACCTCACATGCCCTGTGTAGTTCAGTACAGGCTATGTGCGGAACCGCATAGGCCATATGCGGTTTCCTCTGCCGTGTGCAGTCCAGAATGCTTCGTGTGCGGTTCCAGAAGCCCTGTGTGCGGTTTTGAGCTTCAGAATGCTAAATCCCACATCGAAAAAACATAAAATCTTCCCTAGATGCTATTCCTATATAAACTACCCCCCCAACTCATTTCTACACAACTTA
>CATKHJ010507324.1:0-13331 GCA_949750685.1 Vernicia montana
TCACTGAGTATGTAGATAGATCCCTTTTATTTATTTTTATTTTTATTTATAAGCAATGGTCCACCTTTGGGTGACCTCCTAGCATTATAATTAATAAACACAATTGTTCAATACAAAACAGTAATGTCATTTAATAGTATCACATAAATATGAAAAATTGTAAATTGCATAATCAAATGTTTAAATAATTCAAGCTAGGCCACTTTGGTGACTAACAAGTTTACTATACAAAAAATATTTAATTTAGCAAACTATAAGTTTAAACATAACTTTCCACATGACTGAACCAATATTTATGACATTTATGTTTGTCATGGCCGCGACAGACATTCATCATGAACCACAATTCACCATTTATTACGCCTTGACTTTAATCCACTACTAATAATTAATACATTATTTATTTATACTTTTATAGTTAAATTGTCAAGGTTGTCACCTTGACTTTAATCCAAACATATAATTTACATGCAATTTACAGTGCAATGACAATTCATTCAATACACGTATTGCGGAAATATTCATTGAAACTACAAATTGCAGTGAAAATCATAATTCACCATTAACATACAAGAACCCTAAATAAATTTAATGCAAATCAATTTATGTATTTATTTATGCTCTGATACCAAATTAAAAGCAAATTTACATTACAACTAATTTATCAATTCATAAATTAGTAACATACATGCCAATTGATCTTAATACACAAGATGATTTTGCCCTTTAATATTAGGGTTTTATGAATAAAATAACATATAATTAGTTGTTTGGAATACCTACCTTGATCCATAGCCTTAATTAGATATTCCTTGATTAGTTGGAGCAATTCCCTTATGAAGATTTTATCACCTATTTTATTCTTCCTTAATTGTTTTTTTCAATGGTGCATAAAACTGTTCAAGTTTTATGTGGAAAATAAAACGTTCTCTACCACGTTCCTTTTCAAATACAATTGCTTTAATTAAACATTATCTTTTAATTTTTTTGAAGAGAGAGGGAAAGGAGCAATTACCTAATAGTCCCTTAATTAATTTCAACAATACATACAGATCCAATAACCATTATTTTGGACCAACCTTACATTAAAATTAATCTTACTTTTAATATGGGCCATACTTTAATGATAATTAAAATAATCTAATATGGGCCATACTTTTATTTATACTTTATTTCTTGATTTTCAATTTTGATTTTGACTTTTGCTTTTTGATTTGTGCTTTGACATGAATCAATTGAAGAAGAATAATAAGATGGAATTAAAGAGATGATGGTGAGAGGCTATTGCTATGGCGGTGGAATTCAAAGGTGTAAGAGGCTACTACTATGGCGTTGGTGGATGGTGGCTATGATGGTGGTGAAGAAGGGTTAAAGAGGTGAATTGAATGAATTATATTTTTCTCTTTATTTTTATTTTTGCTTTGTAATTTTTCTTATCTTTTCATTTTTTATTTTTTATTTGTTTATTTTTTTTAATTAAAATTGACTTATCACTCTCCAAGAACAGTCTGTGTAATACACACTCCTCTTTCAAGTCAAAATAGAACTAAATTGATTATAAAACAAAACTATTGTCTTAAATTAATCTAAATAGTCATCTTGTACTTAATTGGACATCAATAATAAATTCAAGGGGAAAATTGAGCATTTATTCATTATATTATAACATTTAGTTTTTATTTTTACTTATATATAAATATATAATTGTGTCAACAGCATTGTATATGTTCTTGGCTTTTGTATGACTCCTAGAATAAGGAGCTTTGCTCTAATAGGCTTTTCCTCTAATCCTTCTCGCTTTCTGGCTTTGAGATCTCTATTTTTAGTTTGAGTGCTTTTCCTAAAGGGTTCTTATCTTTTCTCCATTCTTGCATGGAAGGGAGGTTATAGGTATAAAAGTGAGTTTATAGGTCAGCGGGTTATAGGGCTACCAAGACAGCCAAGGAGAAAGCCAGAGTATTGTATTTATAGGTAATAAGTCTCTCTTCACCCTCCCCGTATGCTTAACAAGTAGTGTAAGAGAGTGAGCAAGCCAGATTGACTTTGATAGCTCCCACTGACAAATTTTTCTAGACCTGCTGCTGAATATAATAAATAAGATACTCAAATTTGAGATTTCAATCTCCTATATTTTTAAAGGGATTAAGCACATTAGACATGATTGACATAATTATTATGTATTTTATTTATATACACATTGTCTAATAATTATTTATAAAATTTAATCACTTAGGCTCCGTTTGTTTCATAAAAAATATTTTCCTGAAAAATATTTTTCGTATTTTCTGATATTTGGAATGTTTTGAAAAATTAGTTAACGAAAAATATTTTCCTGGTCAATAAAAAACTAAGCATTTTTTTTTAAGGAAAATGATTTCCTTTTTTTAAAACTGAAAGTTATTTTCTAAATTTTGACAAACTCATTATAATAAAAGAAAAATATGTAAATATAAATTTATTAATCTGTCAATCATCGATATTCACTACCAGCAACCATTGATGACTACCGCCAGTCGCCGCTAACTATCGCTAACCATTGCCGGCAGCCAGCGACCATCAAATTTATTGTTTTTATGTTTTTTTTTCTTATATTTAACAATAAAATTTCAAAATTATAAAATTATTATAAATTTAAATATATTTATAATCTTATAAATTAAAATTTTTAATATTGTAACCAAATAATAGAAAATTAGTTATTGAAAAAATAATTTTTTAGAAAATAATTTTTTGAAAAATATTTTCTAAATATAAATTATTTTTTGCGAAACAAACGGAGCCCTATAACTTAAAAAAAGTTTACACATTTATTTATCAAATAAGTTGCAGTAAAAGATGTGTAAGGAATTAGTACCTGCATTTTGATATTGAATTTAAAGTACTTTTAATAAATTGTATTTGAGTTCTATAAATTTAAGAAAACATGATTTGGAAAAGCTGATTTTATAAAAAATAATTAAATTTTAAAAAACATAATTTCAAACTCAATTTTTAAAAATATATTATAACTCAATCCTAAACATTCACTATATATAGGGGTGAACATTCAGTCGGTTCGGTTTAAAACTGAACCGAATCGAATCGAAATAACCAAAGTAATCTGTAACACTTTGAATTTTTAATTAAATCAAAGTTGTATATTATAAAAATTCATATTTGGTAAAATTATATATGAGAGTAATAAATTTTACATTTTGATAATTAAAATATAATTTTTAAGAATTTTTGGAAATTAAATTTATAATCAAATAATTTTTAATAAATTGAAAAGAGATTATTTTTCAAGTTTTAATATGTCAAAATGAAATACATTTTATAAGGATTTTATTGACTATTTATTTATAATTTTTGGATCTAAAATGAATTTTTTACACATTTTTAAGGATTTAAAAAAAAAAAAAAAAAGGGACCAACTTGAGGCTGACACGTGGCAGCCTTGGGATGGTTGCATAACCAGCCAGCAGATTTTAAATCTGTTGGCTGCGTTAGAAGAAGAATAAGCAGAAGAAGGGGAAGGAGGAGCAAAGGTGAGGTAGCCACTTTGGTCACCGTTTCTGGCCAAACCAAAGGGAGGTTATTGACACCTCACATACCTTCGTGTAGCCTGTTGTGAGGTAAGTTCATAGACACTAATCTTGCTCATTTTCGATTACCGGTTAAGGAGATATTGTCGTTGAAAGTAGCTCTGGTGACCATCTTGGTTTAAAAATTTCAATTAACCATAACTCTCTCAATTGAAATCCAAATTTGATGATTCCAGTTCCTATGACTTACTCTTTGTTCCATCTTTCATGTGATACCTTACTCGCCACTTGAGGTTCGCTGGAGAGGGAGATCAGAGACCGTGAAGCTCGTGAGATTCCGGCCAAATTCCGGCGAGTGAGCAAGCATGACCTGTACCATTGTGCTCCTCAAGTAAAGAGCTTTCCAACGCCACCAATCTTGCCTGATTTGGTGATCGTCGGCGGCGCGTGGGTGGCAGTGCCGACCGGCGATTCCGGCGATGTTCCGGCGACTGTGTCTCAGAAATTAGTTTTCGACTTCCGAAATAGTTTTTCAAAATTAGTTTCACCAAATTTCAGTCCGGTAAGTCATAAACGAATTATTCTCAGTTAAATATAAATTTTTCGGTGACCGTTAATTTATGTAAATTGTTTGTAAATTCATGAAATTTAAGTTATAAGTTATGAATGAGTTTAGATAATTATGATTATAATTTTAGTAAATTATAAGCAAATGAAAATGATGTTGTATGAGTTTTATATTGTTTTAATCGAATATTGAATTGAGTTTGATTTTAAATGATAAATTAAAATTATTTTGATGACTATTGAATTGGAGACCCAGGAGGGGTTGTCGAACTGTGATTGATTATTGTGAGCTTTGATGGTAGATTTGAAGTGTTTAATTATTTTGTTTCAGCTAGGTAAAGTCCTAATTATAGGAAAGATTTTGTCAAAATTTCGGTAAAATATTTATGGATGTTTGAGTATAGTAAAATAGGGTGGTTAGTGTTTTGATAATATTTTTGTTATACAGTATTGACGTTTCAGGCATATTTCAGTTGCGAGATGTCATACGTTGAGGAGAGCTAGTTTGGCATCCGTCAAGTTTGTAAGTTATATAACTTAATATAACACTCCATTCCTTTTATTTAATTAATATTTCACTTGCATGCTGCATTAATTGTTTGTATACTATATATATATATAATTATGCATTATGAATATAAGTTAAGCATTCTGACATATGTATGTGATTGTTCTGTTATATTGGTGCTGTATATTACTTGTGTTTGTTTGGATGGAATT
This sequence comes from Vernicia montana, assembly GCA_949750685.1. Classification (NCBI taxonomy): domain Eukaryota; kingdom Viridiplantae; phylum Streptophyta; class Magnoliopsida; order Malpighiales; family Euphorbiaceae; genus Vernicia; species Vernicia montana. The sequence goes on from CATKHJ010507324.1 coordinate 4,812, forward strand.
AGGAGGATGTAGGACCACACATGAGATTAAGATTATGATTATGATTGTGACTGTGATATGATGATTATGATTTGATGAGCTATGACTGGTGTATGACGGCTTTGAGCTTACTCATCGCTCGCTGCTATCAATCGGGTCGGCGCTGCGTGGCTTAGGTCATGGACGGCTGGGACCCTATGTGTTGGAATTTAAGAGACAGTACTTGGATTCAGAGAGCCAGGATAGGGGGTTCGGCTCCTCATATTGAAATTTAGTGTGGTTCCTATCGACTAATTCTTATCCTTTGTTGATTATGTGATTGGTTGTCTGGATGACATTGTGCATTAGCATTTCCGGCATTCGAATGACATGTTATATTGATAACTATATAATTCATTGAGTCGAATGCTCATTCATGTTCAACATTTTTCCTAGGTTGTAGGTTGAACTTGATAAGTAAATTTTAGTCGAGTATTCCTGCCTTCTATCATTCGACAGTGAAATGTATTTTATTACTCAGTTATGTAATTAACATTATTGTTCTGTATTTTAAATTTAGAACTCCGCATTGTTATTTTGTCAATTGTAATTCTATTCAGAAGTATAATTTTATTGTATGATGAGTCTTGGGGTTTTTTTGAGTTTTGGAGGATAGCTAAGCTTCCTCATTATGGATGATCTGTTGAGAAGGAACCTGATGATGAGATTTTTGTTAATGATGTTATTGAGATAATTGTCCTGAGTAGTATTGATAAAATATTTTGCATAGGTTATGCTTAACAGGTGGGCCCATAGTCTCTGTTTTGTGACAGTTATAGTTGTCACATTGATTGTTTTGTTGTTTAGTGAGTAATCAGGCTTACTATAGGTTCTGGAAGCCTTATACTTTCCCGTTTTCTAATGCTGGTCACGTGCCTTCGGGTTCGGAGCGTGACATAATTGAAATTAAATTTTCTATAAATCGAACCGAACCGAAGTTTTAGTGAAAACCTAATCAAACTGAACCGAAAAAATTCGATTCGGTTCTGTTTGACAGTTTTTTTTTCCTTTTTGTTATAATAAACTATATATATATTTTATATATATTTATTAATAATATATTATATATATATTAAAATTATTATATATATATATATATATATATATATATATATTAAAAATATAAATATATATTAAAATTTTAGTTGGTTCGGTTCAAATCAAAATTTTTTTGGTAAAAATTGAACCAAACTGAAATTTAATTCGGTTTTCTTTTTTCAAAACCAAACCGAATCACAAAAAAAATAAATCAAACCAATCCGTTCGGTTTGATTTTTCAGTTTCAGTTCAGTTTTACTCACCCCTAGCTAGGGGTGTCAAAAATGGTCATGACACGCTAACCCGATTCGCCAAACACGAAAAATTTTCGTGTTAGGGTTGAGCTTTCGGTAAACAGGTTGATCCGTTTATGACACTGTTTAAATGAGTCGTGTAACGGGTTGACATGCTAACCCGTTACAATCCGTTTAATTTCACGTGTCGTGTTGGATAGTGTCAATCAAATCCAACCCATTTATAGCTTGTATATTTTTTTAGTAATATTAATGGTTAAAATAGTATTTATATTGTATTAGAAGAGACAAACAAAATTAATAAAAAAATAAAATGACAAAAAAATAAAAAATAAATAAAATTTTATTTAAATTTATTTGATGGTGCTTGCTTGAATATTTGAAAAAGATATGAAATATGAAATTTTTAATGAATTTATAATTTTAATCATAATTTGATTTATAGATAATAGTACAATTAATTTATATAATAAAGATATTACATTTTTCAGGTTATAAATATTATATAGATTAAATGGGTTATGTCGGGTTCATGACCTATATATGACTCAATTAAATAAACGGGATACACGTGTCGTATTCGTGTAATCAGTTTAATTTTCGTGTCGTGTTAAGGTGACACGATTAATAAATTGGTCGTGTTTGTGTTGACCCTAATCGTGTTACCTGAGTATATCAACCCGACACGAACACGACTCACCAATACGTTTTGACACCCCTACCCCTAGCTATATATACATAAATAAATTTTATTAAAAAAAAAAAAACAAAAAACTAAAGACACGTTCATCTAGAATGATACATTTGAGTCAATTGAATTACCTTCTTCTCGCCTTTTTGTTTTGTTTTTTTTCTGTTTTTTGTCACATGTCATCTTATAAAATATTAAATTTGTGTGAATAAAAGTCAGCAATGTACAAGTTAAGACTCCAATAGCCCGGGTCACGATTTCAAATCGGACCAAAATTAAAATTAGATAAGTGATTTTGGTTTAATATTTTATGAAATTAAAATCGGATCATAAATAGAGGGTTCGTTTCAATTCCGATTTCGAACCGGACTTAAATCAATTTATTATTTTTTTAAAATTACTCCTTAAAACCTAAAAATAAAGCATTTGAATGATGGATTGAACCAAAACCACCAAGATAAGGAGGATCATAATCGGATCGATCCTCCTTAAGAATTGGGACCGGATCGAAATCATAACTACGATTCTGAATCGGCCGTGGCTAGGGCTACTCAAGAGTCAATAGTATCTAACCTATTCTAAGTTTGCCTACTTATTTACATTACAATAATTAATTACTACGAAGAAAACCAAATTTCCCGTGTACAAAAACTTGTATTTTTTGGTTAATTACATGATGTATATACAATGTTGTTAAAACCGGATCGAAGATTGAATCGATTTTCTTGCCAGTTCACGGTCTGACCGGCCGGTCCAATTTAATTTATCTGACATTTTCTCTTCTTTTTTTTTAATTTTTTTTAGTTCAAAACAGTGTCGTTTTGAAAAAATCCAGTTCGACCTGTCACCGGTTTTTTCGATTTTTTCGGTTCGAACTAATTTTTTCTTGTTAATGATTTATTCGATTTTTTATGATTTTAAAACCGGATCAGTGATCAATTTTCGATTTAACCGGTCTGACCGGCCGGTCCGGTTTTAACAACATGGTGTATACATAAAGAAAGTAACTCTGATTTTCTCATAAACTCTTTTGTATAATTTTTAAAGGCTTGAAATATAAAAAGACTTATTAACAAAAATCTCAATTTCTGCCATTGATTAATGGAAATTAGATTAGCTATATATAGAAAGTTAATAGAAGTGAGATTTAATAGTTCAAAAAAGGAGTGAGAGGGCGTACCTCTACAGTAAAATACATGCAAAAAAAAGTCATGTATCCGTTGACTTTCATTTCAGAAATTAAGAATGGACCAGAAAAAAAGTTATATTGAAATTTCATCCATATTTTATATTCAATAGTTTGATTTTGATTAATTAAGGACCCACTTCTAGAAAATTTCCAGCATTGAATGGAATTTTAGCTCAAGCGCGTTGGACTATTTCAATATCATCCGAATAAAAATAAAAAATTCCTTTATAACCAGGCCCCCCCCTAGCTATACTTTTTTTAATATACAGATACGCCTTCATACCCAAAATTAAATATATATTCTCTCTCTCTCTTATTACTTTTTCATAATATTTTGATCTTACCAGCAAAAATCTTGAAAGATTATCAATGGCAGACGCACTTACAGAAGATCAGATTGCAGAGTTCCGCGAAGCCTTTTGCTTGATTGACAAGGACTCTGATGGTACGTAGCTTCTTCTTCTTCTTTATTATTTTTTCCCCTGTAATAACATTGTTACTTTTATTTTTTTTGTTAATTTGACTTGGAATAGACTTTGAACTCAAAATTTAAACCTTATTTTTTGTTTTGTTCTTGTTTTATATAATCTAATTATCACATATTAATTTGCAGGGTTGATTACAATGCAAGAACTCGCGACAATTATCCAATCATTGGATGGACATCCTACAAAAGAAGAAGTTCGAGATATGATAAGTGAAGTTGATGTTGATGGAAATGGAACAATTGATTTTCAAGAGTTCTTGAACATTATGGGAAGGAAAATGAAGGTTAATTTTACCTTTTTTTTTTTTTTTTTTTGGCGCTTGTGATTTGTTAAAATTAATAAGATGCAGATAAATTATTTCACATCTTTAATTTTTCTTTTGATCTTTCTAATTGGCGTTATATGCACTGTAATTCTTATAGGAAAATGTTGCTGAGGAGCTAAAAGAAGCTTTCAAAGTATTTGATAGAAATCAGGATGGATATATTTCAGCCAGTGAGGTGAGTATACTTGCAAAATACATTATATAAAAAAAAATATTTGAATATTATGAAAATTGTTTTTTATTATAAAAAAAATATAGTATTTGAATTACATTTTCCAAAATTTTATTTTCCTCATAAACTGTACTTTTTTTTTTTTTTCCATTTCTCAATACACCTTTCCCCTATATTTTTCTAATTTTCTTCTTGTTTATATATATAATTGAATTAATAGACACTATCTACATATCAATAATTAAGTATTTTTTTTAATTACTAAAATAATCCTAAATGATATAATTACGTCTTGATAAAATAAGTATAATTATATAATATTTTGATACAACTTATGATATAAAATAAGAGTAATTATTATTTATTTATTTCTTACGTGTTCAAATTTTATTAATTTACATTAAATTTTTTTTTTACAACTTGCATCACCTAACATTATATTAATTATTATCAGTTTAGTATAACTGTCAAATAAATCATTTCATGTGTTTGAATGACTTCCTATGATTAATAAATAGAAAATCCCATCTTGTCCAAATTAATTACCAACTTTTTTTTTATTTGACAAAAAAAAAAAATTACCAACTTTTTTGGCAAAGCAGAAAAGTCATAATTAAGTCTTATTTATAATTTGTTTGACATTTGAATTTGAACTTCACTGGTTGAATTAGTCTAATTTTTAATATTTATTTTCTTGGTCCAAGACAATGAAGACTCGTGTATTCATATTTACATATGAATGTGGGGTTTTTAAATAGTGTGTCAATTTGATGTATTTATTGGAATTTGCAGCTGAGGCAGGTGATGATAAATTTAGGAGAGAGACTGACAGAAGAGGAGGCTGAGCAGATGATAAGAGAGGCTGATTTGGATGGTGATGGTCTTGTTAGTTATGAGGAATTTGCAAGGATGATGATGGCATTCTGATTCTTCTCTAAACATAAATTAAGACCCACATTTTTTTTTTTTACCTTGTAATGTAGAAACTTGAAAGCAATATGCTTCTTATAATGGCAATTATTTAGATTTAGAATACTAGAAAATAACTCTTGATTATTATTAACCTTAACACTATCAAAATGTCCCATGATTATTATTCTACTGTTTTTTACTCGTCCTTGTCCAAGTAAAAATATATTATTACTCCATTATTATTGAAAATAATTCTTATATTTCTTTCAAAAAAAATTATTACGTATTATATTTAAAAGAGCCATCCTTAATTTTTTTATTTTTTTATGTAATTATACTTCAAATTAATAAATTTATTTACCATAGTATCCGCAATTAAAATAACTCTCTCAAAATATTTATATAAAAGAAAAACATCAAATAAAAATAGAAAATCAAACTTTTGTATAAATATTTTCTATTTTGACATTATAACCATTCACAACATGTGTAATGTAATATAATATATGCAATAGATAATTTCAATTCAATTAGAGATGATAATATTACTTATTATCTATTTAAACTCATTTTGTCTCTATTTTTTATAATTATTAATACACTACTCTCTTGACTTGAAAATATTACTATTGACAAAACAAGTGTTCTATCTATTCGAATAGTATAATTTTAAATAAATTTATCAATTTGAGATATAGTACTATGTTTTTAAAAAATATGTTAAAATTATTTTCAAAATAAAAAATGTTAAAATTATAAAAAATTCAAAGTATTTCTGGACATTAAAAAAATACTACTAGTAATTATCACGTGAATGACACGAGCCACCGTGCTCATCGTAACGCTTTCCGCCTCCGGAAAAGCCACTCCACATGGAGCCTTCCGTACCTGAAAATCTCGACGATTACTCACCATCCACAACCACCGTCAAATTCGACTACCCAATCCCTCTACTCAGGGGCCCCGTACCCGCCGGCCCATCCGAGGACCCATCATCCGGCCCTTATGTTCTTGCTTTCAGAAACCCTCAATCCTGGGCCGCCGCCTACAAGATCTGCGAGTCCAAAATTATTGAGCAGTGTGAGGGTGGAGCAAGGATTGGATGCGCCATAACCGCCTCAGACAAGTGTAAGCCGCCGTGGTGGCACAATTTAATTGGAAGGAAATTGCCCGATTTAAAGGAGAGAGAGATGTGCGAGGAACGCGAAATGGAAGGCTGTTTGGCTGCAGCGAAAGAGAAGTGCGTGGGGTTCGCTAAGGACAAATGTTCGACGCCGTTTAGGGAGGCGAGAATTGCGGTCGGGGAAGGGACGGTGGAGAAAAAGGTAGTTGGGAAACTGGTCTGTTTAGTATCAATGCCCGAGAGGAGTAAATGGGTTAGTTTGATTGGATTTGACAAGTGTGAGTTTGGCATTACTAATCAGAAGGCCACTGAATTGCTGGGCTCTGATCCAAAATATGAATTTTTTTTAAAAAGCAAAAGATAGTTAGGAAAGAGAGGAAGAAAGTGTAGTTATTGGGTTGTGTATTTGGAGAGTGATGGAGAGAGATATGACCATATTTGCAGAGGTATGTTTGGTCAAAATTTACTCTTTATTTGTTTTTTCAGTTAATTGGATGAATTGGGTGATTGAAAGCACTTTTGAAGTTGCTACTCCTTAACTCAATTGCTAGCTAACATAAGTATGTATTACTAGTATCAAGTATGGCGTTATTGTTAAATTCTACTAATTTTTTACTAATTTCCCTTGTTTGGAATTCATGGCAAATAATTAAGAAACAATCATTTGATAGGCCTTTCTCATTTTGGGATTGCTTGTGTAGTTTCAAATGCTATGAAAAACAAAAATGTGATGCCTCGAAGTACCCTGTTAGAGGAGTTGATTGGATTCACTACTGCATTGCAAGGTATTTTTAAGAAGATAGAAAGGAAAGTTCAACGAAAAGTAAAACAAGGTTATGAAATTTAATATAAGAAAAGTTTTTGGAAGTTAATAGATATAAATGTTTCATCTTTATTAACTTTCATTTACATCCTAAAATAACTTGCAAATACGATTAAGAGGTTAACCTCTATTTGCATTCTATCATTTAGTTTCGTCCAACTTAGCCCCATGCAATGCCAGAAACTTTGATTTGGATTTTAGATCAGTGATTCTGGACTCTAAAACCAGATCCAGATGCTTATGTTTGCCAAAAAGGATTATTCTTAGACCTGTTGGTGGCCGTATACTTCAATTTGTGAAAAAAATTACAGAACGAATGGGCTGAATATTTGAAAATTTTAACATTTTTCAAACTCAAGTCTAATTCATGAACAGGACTATGCTTAGCCCCATCCTACACTTTAAAATTTGTTTTTTCCTGTTAGAAGTGTAGTTTCACTAGGATCAAGAATTACAAATACAAATCACAAACATGGTTTATAATCCAGAATCTGAAACCTAACCAGGTTTAAGAGTTTAGGCAGCAATGGTTGGAGAAGTTGTTGAGCAAGTGCCCTTGTTCATAGAGGGGCTTTTTAATTTCACTTGGATTCTCTATTATTGCAGAATTCTTGAGACTGGAAGACTTGACACTATCAATATCAAGTAATGATTTTTTCAACTAAGCTAAACTGAGATTACCATTCTTAATTGAGGAAATTACACCCAATACAATTTTTTTTTTTTTTTGTCAAAAATATCATTTAGACGATGACTCTGGCTCAAAGTTTTTTTCAAAAATTCTATTTGTTGTTTTAATTTTTACGTTTCTTTATTCTTTGATCCAATATTGCAGTACCCACAGTAGGTTTTACTGCAAATATCAACATGGAAGGCAATAAAGAAATGAAATGAAAAAAAAAAAAAAAAAAAAAAAAAAGCCATTGAAGTAGATATATGAGGAAAGGTAAAGATAAAATTTCACACTGCTCATTTTCAATTTCAGTGATGGATAATCATTTCTTTTTGGGACTCCTAGCCTTGTGTGGAAATCCTCCTCCATTAGCGGAGGCCATCCCTCAACTTAACTTTTGGCTCCCAACCATGGATTTAAATATCGGCCGTTACATAACGTAACGGCCGATATGCAACGGGAATTAAGCTTTTCGTTACCGTTAAACCCGTTAAATAACATGCATTTTTTTTTTTGTAAAAATAACGGCCGTTAAGGCCGTTATGTAACGGTAACGGCCGTTATTGCCGTTATGTAACGGCAATAATGGCCGTTACAAGGGGACAACACATTTTCTGCAAAAAAAAAATAAAATAGAGGAATCTGCAGGTTCACATGCAGATTAACTGTACAGCATGTGAACCTGCATTTTGCTGCCCATGGGTCCAAAATAAACAAAAAATTATTGGAAATTTGTGCATGTTTTTTCTGCTCAAGTTATACAAAATCACAAATATCAATTATTGTTACACAAAATCACAAATATCAATTTGGT
>CATKHJ010507403.1:0-15322 GCA_949750685.1 Vernicia montana
TATTTTTTATTTATATAAATATAAAGTAGTTGCAGATACCAAAAATCTACTAAAAGTATACCAATTTATGATATACGTGTACCATTTACTGTTACTTTATCTTTTTAATTTTTTCATTTTTCCATATGTATAAATATAAAGTAGTTGCAGATATCAAAAATCTACTAAAAGTATACCAATTTATGGTATACGTGTACCATTTACTGTTACTTTATCTTTTTAATTTTTTCATATTTCCAATCTGTATAAATATAAAGTGGTTGCAGATATCAAAAATCTACTAAAAGTATACTAATTTATGGTATACGTGTACCATTTACTGTTACTTTATCCTTTTAATTTTTTTATATATCCAATATGTATAAATATAAAGTAGTTGCATATACCAAAAATCTACTAAAAGTATACCAATTTATGGTATACGTATACCATTTACTGTTACTTCATCTTTTTAATTTTTTTTCATATTTTCAATCTGTATAAATATAAAATAGTTGCAGATACCAAAAATCTACTAAACATATACCAATTTATGGTATACGTATACCATTTACTGTTACATTATATTTTTAATTTTTTTTATATTTCTAATATATATAAATATTAAATAGTTGAAAATACCAAATATATACGTAACATATACCATATTTTCGTAAACATATATTATTTATTGTTGTTGTTTTTTTTTAAGTGTGTTAATGCACTTATTGACATTATTGTCAATTTATCAAAATATTTATAGATAGCAAAAATATTGACTACATCAATCAATTAAAATGTATAAAAATGAACAAATTTTTTTCTTGTTATTAATTTTTTTTTACCATTGTTAGTTTCTATTATTTTTCTGTATTTTTTATTTAAATTAGTTTTCATTTATTAAAATATATATAATTATTAAGAGCTTATTTCATTAAATAAAAAATAAAAAATAATTAATTTTATAATAATATTAAGAAGAAATTTAGAATTGTTGAGATTTTAAAAAAAATAATATTATTAAGTTGTCATTTAAAAAAAAAAAACTCATTATAAACAAACTCACCATCACATATATGATATAAAAGTTAATGGGAGTATTTTTGTAATAAAAAGTAGTTGAATAGGCATTTTTAAAAATTTTTTTTTTTGAGAGTATTTTTATAATATTTTCTTCTTTTTTATGTATTTGTGTAAAAAACCCAATTTAATTAGCTATTGATAAATTATAAAATAATAACAATTTTAATTTATTATTTTATAAAATTTTTATAATTGTAATAAATAATTTATTGAGTATTAGAAACGGTAATTTAAATTTAGATTTTTTAATGAGGTTGTATATATAATTAGGATTTGACTATGCTTAAGTGTTCCATCTCAAAAAAAAAAAAAAAAACTATGCTTAAGTGTTGCTAGCTATAATCAATATTATTTCAGTGATTAAATTAAAGTTTATACAATTTTCTTTCATTAGGTTAATTATTAAATTAATATTATTTAAATTAAGTATCTGTAATCAATGCCCTAAAATCTCTCGTTAGACATCAAAAAAAAAAAAAAAAAAAAAAAAAAAAAAAAAACAACAACAGAATTCTCTTCTCAACTCTCAACTCTTTTATTTATTCTATTTTCTAAAAAATTCTTATAATCTTCTTGGAGATAAAGATTAAAAATAAAATAAAATACTACGAAAACATGTAAAATGAGCTTATAATTAATTATCCTGAAATAAATAATTATATAGTTAAACATGTCATCAAGTGGGAGGACCCACCTTAGGACCAACGTGGTACGAAAGGGACAAAACAAAATTGAAGGTAAAGTGGCCAACTGGGACCATTCGGACCACACATATACAGACAAGGAATCAGGAAACCCTAAAATTTAGATCTAATCTGCAAACTCTTCGACAAATTTTCCAGATATCTCAAATTCAAGGTTTTTTGAAGCTCAAGTATTCAAATTTCAATTCTGTAGTTATCTCGGGTAAGCTTACTGTTGCTTGCTACTCTTTAAGCCAAGTCTGTTAGACGCTGTTTTTTACTTCACCAGTTGGTTCTAGAAATTAGCTTAATTTTCTCTGTTTCTCACATAGAGTAGACCTAATTTGCTGAAATATTTTTGAGTTTGTATTTTGCAATATGTTTGGGTTAAAATTATTGGGTTTTACGTGAAATTTGTTAAAGAAGATGGAACTTTATGAGTTGTGTATTTTGTAAATCGATTGGTAGATTAGATTGATTCATCTGAAGTTTGGGAGAGTTTAATGAAATGGGTGCCGTTAGATTTCTGGGTTCTTTGAAAGTTGAGTGGGAGAATTCTTTTTTTTTGTAAAGATACAATTTTTGGGAGTTTGTAGTTTTTGTGAGATAACAGTGCAAGTGGAATCATGGGTGAGAAATTTTTTGTGAATGAAGAAAAGGCCTTGGTGGATTCAGTATTAGGTTCTGAGGCCTGTGACTTCCTGATCTCTTCAGCTTGTAACAACATATTGGCAGATTTGGTATCACCACCAAGTAATTTGGGTGTGCAGCAGGGGCTTTGCCAACTTGTTGATGGCTCCAATTGGAACTATGCAATTTTCTGGTGTGCCTCTAGCTTGAAATCTGGTGGATCTATCTTGGCCTGGGGTGATGGGGTTTGCCGGAACCCGAAAGGTGGTGGAGCTGGAGAGGGGAATTCTATTGGAGATGGAAAATTGGAGGGAGTTGAGAAGAGAGAGGAAGTGAAGAAGCGCGTGCTTCAAAAGCTGCACATATGTTTTAATGTGTTTGATGGTGATAACTATGCAGCCAAATTGGATGGGGTTTCTGATGTGGAAATGTTTTACCTTACTTCAATGTATTTTACATTTCGTTGTGATTCAGCATATTTCCCTGCCGAGTCTTACAAGTCTGGTAGATCAATTTGGGCATCTGATGTGATTAGTTGTTTAGAGCATTATCAATTAAGATCAGTTTTAGCAAGATCAGCTGGATTCCAAACAGTAGTTTTTTTACCTGTTAAGTCTGGAGTTGTGGAGCTTGGTTCCATCAAATCAATTCCTGAAGAGCACAATGTTGTGGAAATGGCAAAAACCATCTTTGGGGGATCAAATGCTGTACAGGCAAAGGCATGTCCAAAAATTTTTGGGCGTGAACTAAGTCTAGGTGGCTCAAAATCACAATCAATTAGAATTAACTTCTCGCCAAAGGTTGAAGACGATTTGATTTTCTCTTCAGAATCTTATGCTGAAGCAATAGGCACTCATCCGTTATATGGAAGTTCTTCTAATGACTGCGCAAGTGACACAAATGAAGCAAAACTGTTTCCACATCTGAACCAAATGAATGTTTCTGGTTTCAATACTGAAACAATGGCTACTGGTATGGAGCAGCCTAAGGATGATTTGTCACCTCAGCCAGATGAACGGAAACCAAGGAAGAGAGGAAGAAAGCCTGCCAATGGGAGGGAAGAACCTCTGAATCATGTGGAAGCAGAGCGGCAAAGAAGGGAGAAGCTCAATCAGAGATTCTATGCCTTGAGAGCTGTTGTTCCCAATATCTCTAAAATGGATAAGGCCTCTCTGCTAGGTGATGCTATTACTTATATCACTGATCTCCAGATGAAGATTAGAGTTTTGGAGACTGAAAAGGAGATGACAAACAATAAGCAAAAGCAGCCTTCACTGCCAGAGATTGATTTCCAGACAAGACAGGACGATGCAGTTGTGCGATTGAGTTGTCCTTTGGTTGCTCACCCAGTTTCTAGCATCCTAGAAACATTCCGGGAACATCAAATTACAGCACAAGAGTGTAATGTGTCCACAACAGAGAACGAAAAGATTATTCACACATTTTCTATCCGGACTCAAAATGGTGCTGCTGAGCAGTTAAAGGAGAAACTGGAGGCAGCCCTTTCTAAATGATCTAACTGTATAGCTGTGTTCATCATCGCAGCCCGTCCTATGCATCTCATTGTCTGGAGGCAGAGAGTGGGTTGCAATGTATCTTGCTTCTGACTAACAAATGACTGTTGATGGTACTATTAACGATCTGCACTGTAACTTTATGGTGTCACATGACATGACCTTCTTAGGTCAAATTTGTAGAGATGGTAATTACTGTTTATGATCCTTGTTTAATTTGCAGTTGTATGAAAATCCATTTATCAGGCAAAATTATATAACAAGAACTCTTATGAGGAAACTGAGTTCATTTGAATATTACTAGTTACTTGTTTGCTGCTTCTTTATTGTTTATTACAAGGGTCCATGAACTGGGGTTCTATTCTAGTGAATAGTGATAGTGAAATTGTTGGAAAAATGTGATGCCAAGACCAATAGACATCTAAGGCTGAGTGGTTTTTCGGCTTTGCATTGGTTAGCTGTTTTTTTAAATAGTAGTAGGTCTTTTTTTTTTTTTATTATTTTTGAGTAGGGGAGGAGGGAATTAAATTTGGTCTATTGTCCATACCATATATGTATTTTATTATTAAACTATGTTTTGGTGCGCAGAAAATTTATTTATTTTAAGTACAGGTTAAATTTACATAATAGAAAATAATTAAATAAATAGAATAAGAACTAATATTTCTTTGAGGAGTAAGAACTAAATTTAATAGAATGGTAATTATGTTATTTTATTTTATTATATTACATACATTATGCCTTATTGCCTTAATAATGGTAGGATTTTGATTATGGTTTAAGAAAATCTGTATATCTGAGACCAAACATGGGTAAGAAACTCTGAATTTTTAGTTTTTTAAGTACAGCCTAACCTGAGGTTCAGCACCATGTTCTTTTAACCAAATTCGGCTCACAAATATATATATATATTGTCTAGTGGGCTGGAACTGGATTGAGCCTTTAGATTGATTACAAAGGAGGGCAGAGGAAAAATCAATGGGCTCCTTTGGGTAAGAAAAAATAAGGCCTGATTGGTAAATTTACGCATTTTTATAATTTTATTATTGTGTTAATTTAACTTTAATTTGAAAATTTTATTGTAATTCTATTCTAAATTACAATTATTACAACAAGCAAATCAATATTTTTTTTGAGAATGAACAATCAAATCAATATTGACCTTGAAGGATTGCTATTTTATATGAATAAACTTAAAATTTATTTTAAACAAAAAGATGGAAGTACAGAGAAAATAAATAAGTAAAAGTTAAGTAAATTGTATGAGTAAGGACTAATGAGGGATAGACATTTAATTTTTTTTTAATTATTGAACTATTTGTTACGGGATAAGTATTTAGTTTATTATATTATGCGATAAATATTTAATTATTTAATTATCCATCTAGAATTTTCAATGGTCATAATATATTAATCATTTATGTATGTGTTGCTATATAGTGTTGAAATTAAATTAAAGCTATATTCGATTCACGAAATATGATATATAAGAAATAGAATAATTATTCCTAAATAATAGAATAATTATTTTAATTTTATAATTTGATTCATGGTATTATAATTTGATTTATAGTATAAAATAACTATTCTTATAAATTAATTTCATTATTAATATTAAAATTAAATATAATTTTATAAAATTTTATTTAAGAAACAATTTAAATGCATAATAAATAAATTTTTTATTTGGCTTAAAAATAAAAAATATTTTTTAAATTAATTACCTAAATTAATTTTTTTTCTATTTACTCAATTTTTTTTCTGCAAAAAATTGATCAATTTAAAATTTTAAAATAAACACACACACACACACACATATATAGATATATTAAAAAAGTAAAAATGAAAATCTGCAAAAAAAAATAATAATAATAATAGTGATGAGCTTGAACTTGCTAATAATTTTTTACGAATAAAAATGGAAATACTCTATTTCATAGTTTAAAAAATACAAATTATTTAATTTTTTGTGGAATATGTATTTTATAAAAATTGTAAAATTGTTATTATATGAAATTAGTATTTTTTATCTAAAATTTGAATTAAAGTAAAGAATAATTAATTCTTACATAATAATTATTTTATTTCTAGTTAATTTCATGAACCAAATATAATCTAAGTGTGTTAGAGAACACTGCTTACATTTTCATCAATTCAATTTTTTTAAAATATGTACATTGTCATTTTAGTTTGAATATAATTTTTTCTTAATGGATCAATGTGCATAAATTCCTTATTTACATACTTTCAAATATATATTACAAATAGTTTATGAGGCAAATTGAAATTTTAGACTCTCAAGTAAAGATTTTTTAATTTGAAATTCTACAATTTCTGACTTTTTTTCTTTTTTAGAATCAATTTTTAATCTCTTTTAATTTCGCTTTACGTGTGACTTCACCAAAGTTCTTTGACTTTTTTCTTTAAAAATAATAATAATAATAATCCCCAAATTTGCAGATTAGGAGTTTAGGACTAACAAATGATTTCAATTAAAAGCTTTTTAGTTTTATTTTAACATTTAATAATAAAAAAGTCGGTTTGAGTAATTGATTAGGTGGTCTCAAATCCACGAAGCTGAAAGGAAACATACATCTCATTGTGGGATTTGGATTTCCGTTTCCTCATTTAGGTAGGACAAAAAATTTCCTATATATTACTCTGTTCCTTTCAAAAAATATATATTACTCTGTTGCTGCTTGAGTTTCACTGTCCTTGGCATCCATGGCTATAACATCTGTTTGGGGTTACAATTTATGGGAAGAACTACATCACTTTGATGAAAGTTTATGCAAGTATAATGTGATAGCCGTCGATTCTGAATTTCCAGGTTGCCTCCGAAATACCGCCAAAAATGCTTGCGAAGTAACCAGATATTCTGACTTGAAATTTAATGTGGATGCGACTAGAATCATTCAATTAGGTGTTAGTTTGTGTGATGAGGAAGGCAAGATTGCTGGGTCATGGCAATTTAATTTTTCTTTTTACATGGAGAATGAAATTTTTGTGGATGAGTCTTTAAAATTTCTGATGAAGACTGGTATGGATTTTGGAGAATTAAGAAAGAATGGTATTGATAGGCAAATTTTCTCCAAATTGTTTGGTCGAATTTTGGCAAAGCATACAAATTTGAAATGGGTTTGTTTTCATGGTTTATATGATTTTGCTCACATGTTAAAGCTGATCACAGATAAACCAATGCCTCGTTCTGTTGTTGATTTCACTGAACTGATTGCCAATGTGTTTGGTTGTTCTGTTTTTGATATTAAGTACATAGCTCGATTTTGCGATGGTCTGTGCAAAGGCGAACTGGGGCTGGAGAAATTAGCTAAAATTGTTGGAGTTGAGCGAATTGGCGGGGCTCATCAAGCGGGATCTGATAGTTTATTGACTGCTTCTGTATTTGCCAAGATGAAGACAATGTATGGAATTGAGGAATCAAGATATGAAGGATTTTTGTATAGCATTGGCACCAGAATTTGCAAATCAGTGTGTCCAAGACTGCAAATGTTTCATTCACATATTCGCTACTGTCAGCCAAAGATTCAATGCGTGTTGCTTCATCCACCTGCTTTTCATTATGGGATTTCCTACAATCCTTTTGTACTGCTATGAATGTGTTGTTTTCTTGAAAGGAAATTTGTCTGTTCTAAATTGGTCGTGCACGCCTCCGGTTCAGAAAGTCACCGCCGCCACCGTACTGAACCAGCCACCAACCTTATACACTGGCGAATCCGATGGCTTCATTCTCTGGTGGAACCTCTCCTCCTCCGATTCCAATTCTGTAACTCAGCTGAACTTGTTTAGTTTTAAGCACAAGCTCTGTATCTATTTACTAGCTACTGTTTACAGGAAGACTAAGAAAATTTTAGGGAAAACTTTGCTGTGTGAAACAGTATGGGGTCTGCAATTGTGTATATTATATCTTTTTTGAATGATGTATTTAAGTGTCTAAAGTTACTTAATTTGGATCCCAAATTCATGTCTTGCTGAACTCTGCTTTGGAGTTTTGGATACTAAGTATCCCATCTATAGCTAACACTTTTTTGGAGGATTTTGACTAATATATTCAGGTAATTCTATCAACATATAGAAGTGTGTTGACATTGAAAGCATTTATAATAAAACATAGAATTTGCATTTCAATTAATAGAATTCAGTCCATACTGATGATCATTAGTACAATTTACTCTTGTGCTGCAAAGAGGCAGCAAATAGAGACTTAAAACAGAAATTGTTATCAACATCAGAACAAGATAAAAGCTATCTGAGGTAGATGATGGGCAACTTGGTTGCCATTTCTACCAACAAACTTGAAATTGAATGTCAGAAATTGGGGACACAAACATCTAATGTCATCTAACACAGAATGCAGCATATGCAAACCATCTTGTCTAGTAGAAATAGCATCTATGACAGCTATATTAACACTGCTGCTGCAAACCACATTGGAGATTGATATAAATTTCTTGAAGACATTATTATTAGATAATACAATGACAATGGTTTATATAACCTGTTAACACTAGGAAATAGTAATTGGATTTTTCGATTCATCTAACAAAAAAAAAAAAATTCAGATGTTTATGAAGTTTTTTCTGATACCAAGGTGAAAGGAAGAGCAAAGTTTCACCT
The DNA here is from genome assembly GCA_949750685.1 of Vernicia montana. Classification (NCBI taxonomy): domain Eukaryota; kingdom Viridiplantae; phylum Streptophyta; class Magnoliopsida; order Malpighiales; family Euphorbiaceae; genus Vernicia; species Vernicia montana. The sequence continues at coordinate 8,525 of CATKHJ010507403.1, forward strand.
AATTATAAACATTTGTAAAAAAGAAATTAATTATCAATAGTCAATTGTATCAGTAACTACCAACTACCAAGTAAACTCAGTTAAAAAAAAATTACCAAGTAAACTAAAGTTACAATAGAAATTTTAGACTCTCAAGTAAAGATTTTTTAATTTGAAATTCTATAATTTCTAACTTTATTTTTTCTTTTGTTTTTAGAATCAATTTCTAATCTCTTTTAATTTCCCTTTACATGTAACTTCACCAAAGTCCTTTTAACTTTTTTCTTAAAAAAAAAAAAAAAAAGAAAAATAATCCCCAAATTTGTTTATTAGGAGTTTAGGACTAACAAATGATTTGATTTCAATTAAAAGCTTTTTAGTTTTTACATTTAAAAAGTCGGTTTGAGTAATTGATTAGGTGGTCTCAACTCCACCAAGCTAAAAAGAAAGCATATTAAACAAAACTAATAATAATTAAACACGTAGTCACAAACTTACGTGGACAAGACTACAGTTTCCATATTGCCTACAGCTGAACACAATAACAGAATCAAAATAGCATCGGGGCCTTCCACGTGTCATTCAACCGTAAACTGCTTAAAAATTAGAAAAAGCCAAAAAAAAAAAGAAAAGAAAAGAAAAAATAGCCTCATTCACTCACTTTCCCTCATGCCTGGAAAGTGCTCATAAAGCTTGCCCCGATAAGCAACATAAACCAGTTCTTGTTCCATGTTCACAGAGAAAGCTCAATACTGATATTGATTTTTCCATGTAGAAGAAGAAGAAGAGAGATCAGGTATTTATGTACAGAGCCATTTTTATAGCTTTAGCTTCTTGCTCTCTCTCTCTCTCTCTCTCTCTCTCTCTATATATATATATATATATATCAGTTGAATTGGTCAATTTTCTTAAGAGTTTTGATCGCTAGTGTACAGATTATATATGAAGAATTTATAGATATATATAGTATATAGATTGTATAGATTCAGATTAGGAGAGTGGGAAAGAGAATTGATTCAGATTTTATCTAATTTGAAGCAGAATTGAAAATGTCTCCATTTCCATCATCGTCTTCTTCATCTTCAGCTTCAATGTCATTGTTGTTGCCAATGGATGAAGCTATGACTTTGATTCCTTGTCTTCCAAACGACATCGCAGCGCAAATACTCTCTATGGTTCCTTACTCTCACCATTCCCGTATTAAACAAACTTCTAAATCATGGTACTCTTTTCTCTCTTCCAAAACCCTAATTTCTCTCCGGCATCATCTTTCCCATGTTAGTCATCTCCTATGTATTTTTCCTCAGGACCCTTCTATTTCGTCTCCTTACCTGTTTGACCCTCACAATCTCGCATGGCGACCTCTCCCTCCTATGCCTTGTAACCCTCACGTTTATGGACTCTGTAACTTTACCTCCATATCTCTTGGCCCCAATCTCTATGTTCTTGGTGGTTCTCTCTTTGATACTCGCTCTTTTCCTATGGATCGCCCTTCCCCTTCCTCCTCTGCTTTTCGTTTCAATTTTGTTGATTCCTCGTGGGATCAATTGTCTCCAATGCTCTCTCCTCGTGGTTCATTTGCTTGCGCTGTAATTCCTAATTTGGGACAGATAATTGTGGCTGGTGGTGGTTCCAGGCATACGTTATTTGGTGCAGCGGGTAGTAGGATGAGTTCTGTGGAGAGGTATGATGTTGGGAGAGATGAGTGGGTGGCAATGGATGGGTTGCCTAGGTATAGAGCAGGTTGCGTGGGGTTTTTGGTAGGGACTGGGGAGGAGAGGGAATTTTGGGTGATGGGAGGCTATGGGGAGTCCAGGACGATTTCTGGAGTGTTTCCTGTGGATGAGTATTATAAGGATGCTGTGGTCATGGATATGAAGAAGAATGGTGGTGGCAAGTGGAGAGAGGTTGGGGATATGTGGCGGGATGGGGAGCGAGCAAGACTTGGAAAGATTGTGGTTGTTGAGGACTCTGATTGGGACGAGCCTGGTGTTTTTATGCTTGATAATAATGACATTTTCAGGTGAGTTCCCTAGTTTTTGAGTACTTTTTCTATTTCTAAGCCTTACTCTTTTTTTTTTTTTTTTTTTTTTAATGCTTATTCTGTTCTTTGAGGCATCAGTTGCATATATTCCACTAAAGTTAACTTACTGATTAGCATTGCTAGTTAGAGTTTGATTTTGTGTTTTGTGCTTTTGCTTGTGGGTTTTATTTGATGTGGCACAGATTTCTTGTTTATCATGTGATGCTCTTATTGCATTCAATATTATCTTTTATCAGGAAGTAATGTTGAGTAACAATTCATGTTCGATACACTTGGTGACAGTGATCAGAATTATGCTTACGGAGTGGTGCATACATTTCAGTTACTTACTGGAGTTTCATTGATTAGCAATTGTAAAAAGGTTGTAGTAATTGTAAAAAGGTTGGGAATTAATATTATTAATTTAAGGTTGGGAATTAACATTATTAGTTTAGTTTAAGTTCTGTTGACAGATCATTGCAGGGAACTTAGCTAGTGACTGCTGGAGATACTATTCATACTTCTTTTTTCCTTTTTTTTTTTGGGTACAATATGGGGTTGGTATTTATTTTTGGTCCACAAGTTAGGAATATTAATATCAGGATTTTCTCACTTCATAATTTCCACATTTCAAATTTTTAGATGGCTGCTTAAAGCAAATTCCAATACCCTTCCTTCTACTCCCAGAGTATCATTACCTTTCAATCATAAGAGTGCTCCTAACATTTGATTTCCAATTCCAAGCCATGGCTGAAACTAGTTTCAGTACATCAAATTTGAAACTTAAAATACTGTTTGCAAGAGGTAAATTAAGGACTGTTGACATGACCTTAAGGTGGATCACATCTTTATACTAGTGTTGATGCAAATTAATAATCTGTTGGCTTTGGCTATAGATGTCGATGTGACTTCTTATAAGCTCCCCACCTTTCCTCCCCTTCTTTGGAGGTGGTGATCTGGCTTGTGTTTTCACTTCGCTGTTGCATATGGCTGAGCTTAGCATTGCTTCCTTCTTATTCATCTTTTTAAGTGAAGGAGAGGCAGTGGTAGAGTTTTTTTTTTCCTGTGGGGCTGTCAGTGGGTGTGTATGGGGGGCATCATCTTAGTTACAAAATGGCAGAATACTGAAGTTGAACTTCTTGTTTGGTTGATTATATATTTATACAATCTAGTTGATGGCGGGATGCACTTGGCCTTTTATATTATTCAAATGTCTTTAGTAGTAGAAAAATTGAGAGTTGTGTCTAATTGTGTAGTGAAAATAAAATATAGGAAAGTTAGGACTATGTGGGCAATTGGTATTTCAATTGATTTTGACAGAGAAAAAAAAAATTCAGATCTGAACTGTGAACTTAATTAGTTGGAAACTGGAGAAAAGATGGAAAGTTTAAGCTTTACACATAAAATTCCTTAGGCATCACACACAAGGTGCTATCAGGTGGTGCACCTATGGTTGAATTGCATGCCTAATATGAAAAAGTTTTGTTTTTGGTAATTTTTCCCTAATTATTGATTAACTAATAACTGATATTTAGGAGATTATATGGATATATATCTGGGGTTCCTAATCCAACTAGGACCTTGAATCCAAACATAAGACACAGAATATTAATTAGTTTGATCCTAGACTGCAGAGGGCTAATTGCTTCGATTTGATATGTGAGTTGTCTCATGATTACCAATAAGGTGTATATCTGTGCTGATTTCCTAGCCAACCTAAGTCGTGTGCATATCTGCACAGGCATGATGGCATTCACTTTTGGGAGATTCTTCCTAGGTATTTGAGTCAGTATTAGCAGGCCAATACATCTGGGCTGGGGTTTAGCAGTCATTTTCTTTCCTTTCCAATGTAATCCAAATATGATTATAATAAAAAACTAAACTCCATATATTATAAGCAATGAGTCAACGACCTAGATGCTACAGCCCAGTCCATTCCAGCAGTGCTAGAAATTAGCCAAATATCTGTGCATCCTACAAATTATAAAACACAGGACCAGCAGATAGCTAATTTTCTTGAATAAACTTCTAAGATTCTATGAGAACTAGAAATTACTCAATAATGTCCTGAGGAATCCCTATATACAATCCAGACTTAGATTTTAAATTTCTCAAGTCTTGCTTCTTATCAAGCTCCTTTATCTGCATAACACTTTTTTTTAAACCTTGCTTATTGATGAAGGAAAGATGAGCAATGGTGATGCTGAAATTTATGACACTTTACTTGAGGTTCTCATGTGTTATAGCATCTGATATGCCACTTTTCATTTAGATGCCATGCTTACTATTTACACGTTTGTGCTTATTCTGTGAACATATTGGCCATTAATAAGTAAACAAGTGTACATTGAAAATTGATTAAGCACACTGGTATAGCCCAAAGGATTTGTTGATACGCGGTTTTGTTTGTTGTAAATGCTACTGCCTTGAAGTTTCATTGATGGAATGGAGATGCACACAAAACATTGATGTGTTTTCTGTGTTACAGATATGACAAGGTTTCAAACTCATGGCAAAAAGAGTCCAGTGTACCCAGAAAAGCTTCTTGCAACTCCTCATCTGGTTTTGTTGTGTTGGATGGGGAGCTGCATGTAATGACTCTTCTGAAAGGAGGCGATTCAACAGAAACTCGAAGGTCAAGACAACAGAAGAGGGCAGGAACACTTTTCATCCAGATCTACCATCCGAGGAAGAAGACATGGAGATCAGTCACTACAAAGCCTCCATTTCATTGCCCTTTGGATTTCAATACTGCAGTCATGTGCACCATTCAACTATAGACAACTACATATTGTGATTACAGTAGACTATTGGAACCTAAATAGCTAATCCGATTTATGTGACAATTGTGTATGTTACATATTGATCCTCGTTCCTGGCTCTTAGCAAATGTTATAGGTCAATGTACAGATTGATAAGGACATGGTTCTACCATTTAATGTACCAGATTAGTTCCATTTAAATAGATGTAAGTGCAATATATTGTATCTGTCAGCTGAAATAGGCTAATTAATGAACAGAAAATGGACTGTAGAACTTGGTGGCAAAATGATCCTCTTTATACTCTGCCTTTTAGCTTTCAGTGAAAATCATGGAGTTGAAGATATGCTATGTTGTTGATATCATTTGCTTAATGTTTGTAAACATTACATTAAAAATACATTTAATTACATTACATTACATTCTATTCTATTATAACTTATCAAATGAACTCTTAAGAACTAGTAGTTTGGTTCAGCTTGAAATTGGAATACAAATAGAAATGTATGTTTAAGGTTTTGATATCAAGTTTATTTTTAAAATAATTAAATAAAATTTATTAATTAGTTTAATAATTATATTTAAAAATTTATTATCGTATCAATAGAAATAGAAATTAGAGTTATTTAAATAAAAAAGATGAAAAAATTTTAAATTATTGATTAATCAAAATAAAAAATGGAATCTTATTCTAAGAATAACATTTCATTCCCAATTTCAGAGTGAATCAAACATGCTATAAATGTTTTTGACTAACATCCGATCCAATAATACTTTTGCATCTCATCTAACCAAATATTTCAATTGTAAATTATTTGGTTCAATTTATTTATACTTCATAAGAAAAAACAAAACAGGACTCAAGTAATTAGTAGTGAATTGGTGGTTAATAAAAGGCGGCTGTAATTTGTTTGGCACGCGCTCTTTACTTGAATTCCTTCCTAGAAACCAGTTTCAGTCGTATTTAATTAAGAAATTTCTTAGTAGTCAATAATTTGGCTTTACATTGCATTTAGTTTAGATCTTATTTTTGAAGAATAAATGGATTTGTAAAATTTTTAAAAAATTCATTCATACATCTTATTGAGATGAGATTATAAATTAAGATTTTGTTTTCATATATAAATCTCATAATTATAGCATAAATAATCCCCCTTCAATCAAATTAAAAAGTGAACTTAATACAGTATACAAAATTTAACTTATGATACCAATTACCAGCACAGCACGTAAGTAAGGGTTGTACTATTTTTTAATACATTTGGTGTATGTAATAATTTTTCATAAATATATAAAAAGCAAAATTTAAAAATTTTATATTTTATAAAATGAGTTAGACTTGAATTAAATTATACCAATATCAACAACTCCTAAACTAGTAATACCACAAATGAACTCTAATAAAAATCAATAGAATTTACAATGAATATCCTTCATTTAGTATAATAGAAATATAACTACAAATAAAATGATTTTTTTTTTGGGGTTAATTTTGTTTTAAATTAACATACGAAACAAAAATGAAGTTATCTTTCTCTGAATTTCAAACATTAGACCGAAAGTGAAGAAATTAAAATTTAACATGGCATTAATAACACATTAGTCACGTATAATCTGATCAAGACGAAAGGGTTTGACACTTGACATATATGCATTGTTTACGCCACAGACAATGACTTATAAGATTTGAAATCAATTTCAATTTTCAAACCTCCTTTCCATAATTCTATTCTTCTTCTTCTTCTTCTTTTTTTTTTTTTTTTTTTATTTTTTTTTTTTTATTTTATTTTAAATCCTTCTTAATTATTAAATATATTAAGAAAGTCAAAAGTCAAAAAACACTTTGAAACAAATTTAATAATTAATTTAAAAAAAAAAAAAATTCAAGCCCTGTGACTTGTAAACCGGTGCACATAAATGTATATAAATAGCCCATATTATCACAACATCCTTCATATAATATATAGTTTTATTCTAATTTGATAATCTTAATTATCTTTTGCTTGCTCTCTAAAAATATTAATTAATATGAAGAA
>CATKHJ010507574.1:0-12179 GCA_949750685.1 Vernicia montana
AAGGAAATTTAAGCTAATTATTATTGTTTTTGGATATATAAGAAGGATAATGAAACTGCTTTTTGCAGAATACCCTGAGATTTTAGAAAGTTTGAGGCTAGTTTTGAGTATCTTAAGTTCAGAATTCAAAGATGGTTAAAACATAATAAACGTACCTTGATATGTATTATAGATGATATATAAATTTTAGAGAAAAAATCAAAGTATATTTTGAGATATATAAAATGATTAAGCTGTGACAAGGTATCTAGACTGGCAGAATTTCTGATATTAACCCTTAAGTTGGACAACTTTAGAGGCAGAACCAAGTTGAGATCAAAACTAATGAAATGTACCCTTATAAGTCTTGTTTCAATGAAAAAAATAATTAACTCAAATGGAGTTTTTTAATTTGATTTATAGCCAAAAGAGTGTACTGAACTCCTGTAAACTTTAGGAGCTAGAATTTAGGAGAATTCAGAAAATAACTTTTGGGAATTACCAGAACTCAACAGAATTAAACTTTGAAAATGATGGAAGGGAATGTATTAGGATTTGATTATATTTGGAATCAAATCAATTCGCGTATAGATTATTATAAAAATAGTAATTATGAACTAATCTTCTAAGTTGATAAGTAAATAAACGTAATTATGTGAAATTAACTTTTATATATATATTTTGTAATATGTAGAAGGTGAAGAGGAATTTCAAGAGAAGAATTTGGTGACGAAAGACTTGAGGAAGAATACCTATACTTTGGAGCATAATAAGGAAATGTGAGTATATATTAAATTTCCCGGCACACACCCATTTCACTTTGAATATGTGAATTGTACTTGATCATGTGATCTTGAAATTGATAAATTTCCTTTGTAACTTTGAACCCTAATTGATTATTTACATGTGAAAATGTTCTATTTGACTTGAACCCTGACTTAAGCCAAAAAGCAGAAATTCCCTTCCTTTGGTGAGGGGATCACCGAACTCTGTGCACAGTAATTTGAACCTTGCTAGGAGGTATTTGAACGCCCTAGCCACAGAGCCTAGCTAACCTTGTGCCTTAATATGTAACATGAAATCTGTGAGTCTCGCAGTACTGCTTTATATGAGATCTGTAAATTAAATTCACAGGAAATAGATTATAATTTCTGCTGAACCTTCCATTGTATTGATTTGGGAAAATTCATTGATTACTTATTGTGTTAACCCATTGAGCCAATGATTATATTGATGCATTCCAATTGTTGTGCCAGGTTATTTATTATATATTCACTAAGATTTGAATCTCACCTCTTTCCCTTACATTTTTTCAGGTTAGTGGATCCATAGCGCAAGTACTCTACTTCACTTGCCGCTAAAGGTTTTAGCATACATTTTGCATTGGTTATGTAAATATAATATAGAGGTGTATAATAAAAATTTGTAAATGTGATTGTATATGATGATGTACATCGGTATTATCTAGAGTCTCCATGGTACATAATCTATTATAAGTGTGATATGATATATGCATATAAATGACTGCACTGAATATAATAAATACAAACTAGGAATGTGTAATGGTAATTGTGAGATTACTTATACCTTAAATGTAGTTTAGGATATAAGGTGGTAATATTGGGAGTGCTCTATTCTTTGCCGGTTCGATCTTGGGAATGGTAACTATACTGTCAGCATACCGTCGGAGTTACATGGTACTTTAAAATAAAAGAGTTCGGTTCCATAGGGTTTTCAATAGCATATGCCTACCCATACCCTAGGACTGTCCATCCCAAAGTGGGATGTGACAAAGTTGGTATTAGAGCCTAAGTAATATACATATACATCTTATAGTATTAAGTGGTACCATAGAGTTTAGGGTCCCTCTTTGTCATTTCTATCACTAGGATTAAATCTGCGAAGTTTGTATAAGATTTGATATTCCTGTGTATATATGGATCATATATGTATTAACTTATTTGTAATTAACATGTTAATGGTTTGTGTAGATGTTGACATCATTAGATAGGGAGGCTCACTCGAATGAGTAGGTTTCTAAGGCAGCTTCACGTAATGTGGAGTATCCATCGGAAGAGGATCCAGAGGAGGATCATAATATACCAGTGGATATAGACCTTAGGATGAGAGTGTTAGCACTTGAGGCCCAAGTTATTGTCTTGGAGGAGAGGCTTTGGGATCTTCAAAGCTTAATTATGCAGACGAAAGGGATAGCATTTAGAGGCTTAAGGTTAAGATGAACTGCCAGGAAGAAAGTGCCTATACCTGGTGTTCGCAGACCAATTAGGGAGTATCCGAGGCACGTGTGCACGGTGTGCGATAGCATGAGGCACTCGAATAGAGATTGCCCTATTAGACTAATGGCTCTTGCTTCGAACAAGCGGTCCATAGCTAGGGTGGTACTAAGGGGTTCTTTTGAGTCAAAAGGAAATTAGTGGTGGGTGAGTTAAAAAAAAAAGAAAGAAAATTAGGTGTAGATATGTGTTATATATGAAATATGTAAAAAGAGAATAGTAGTATCTGAGAGTAGTTTCTGTAAGATAAAGAATAAAAAGGGAATGTAAAAAAAGTAGTTATATTGTGAAAAGAAACTGGGAATGTACTGATAAATTATGTACAAAAGGATATGTATATTAATGAAATGTGTGAAAGGTTTATGTAATTAAGGATTTTAATATATTTATTTCAGTTGTTATATATTGTATGTGTATTTTCTTTTATGTAATTATTGACGATAGATACATACTAAAATGGATTGCATTGTATGAAATAGAATGTCATCTAGAAGAGCGATTGAGCCCGCACATAGCCATGAGGCGATAGATGAAGCTTCTGTTGCTGAATCTTAGTAGATAGAGATTCGGGTGATGAACCCCCACGTGTACGATGTAGAATGAAGGAGGTTGATCAGTAAATTCCTCCTGTAGATAATGCAGCATTATTGAAAGAGATACGGGCGATACAATGGGAGTTTGATGAAGTGAGACAAGATCGACAACCATAACCTGAAGTGATTCCACCAGCACCAATACCGATGCCACAGCCAGTCAATGCCCCAATACCACGACATGTGGCCCGCAGAATAATGGATGATAGGGGTGTCAAGATGACTAAATTTATGAAAATGGGGCTTCCTGAATTTAAGGGAGAAGATGGAGAAGAGCCACATAGGTTTTTAGAGAAGGAGGATAAGCGAGTAATGAGAATGCCTTGTTCCGATGCTCGTGCTATCGAGCTAGTCGGATTGTTGCTAGTTGATAATGCGGGAGACTAGTTCAAAGATCATATGGAAAATAGATTGTACGGGAATGCTCCACCAATTTAGGAGCAATTTAAAGAGGAAATGATGGAACAATTTATGCCTGAAGGAGAAAGGGAAAGAAGAGTGGCTCAATTCGAGCAACTTAAGCAAGGAAATCGAACAGTATCTGAGTATGCAAAGGAGTTCATTAGATTGAGTCGATATGCATCGAAAATTATACCGACTGAAGCTTCCAAAATTAAGAGATTTACAAGGGGATTGCATGCTTCTTTACATAACAACCTATGTGCGCTTCAATTGTCCATGTTATCAAAATTGATTGATCGAGCCAAGTAAATGGAAGCAAAATCCAAGGAAAAAAGGGCTAAGAGAGAGCTGAGGCAGAGAGCTAGAGGGAGAGGTCAAAGTAGCCATGGACATGGATCTGGGAGTAGCTCACAACAATTTGCTCATAGTACAAACTCTGGTTATTCAAGAGGAAAATGGAGCCGAAAAAGGTCAAGGCAGAGGTACCACTACTGTACCTGCTTTTGAGGACATACCGACTTGTCCAATATGTTATAAGCAACATTCAAGAGTTTATAGGAGGGTTACAGGAGCCTGTTTATGATATGGCCAAACAGGTCATTTCTAGAGAAACTGTCCCACAAGAGGAGCACCAAGTAGTTCATTAGTAGGATCCCAGTCCACTGTCCAAATGCCAAAGCCTAACATCGGAAGTAATGCAGGCTGGGGTCAAGAAAGGGGACAAACATCATGAAATACTCAATCTACACCTGGTAGAGGCAGAGGTAGAGTATTTGCACTTGCCCAACAGGAAGCGTATAATGAGGATACTGTGACAGGTACGGTTCGTATTCAATTTGCACCAGCTAAAGTGTTGTTTTACTCAGGGGCTACACATTCTTTTGTGTCCCATACTTTTTCTAAAAGGTTGGGTAAAGATAAAGAATTACTAGAAAACCCTTTAGAAATAAGTACTCCTTTAGGGGAGACGATAGAGGTAAAATATGTTTATAGATATTGTGACGGAGGACCTCAAACTTTCCCTAGCTAAAGTCCGGATACGCTCACCCTATCCGCGGGTATTTTACTGTGTGCATATGCCCGATGTATAACCCCACATCAGTCGGGGATTTCAACTTTCTCATGTTCACATGTAAATAATATAGCTCATGTATAACAATATGGCATATAAGAAAGAATCATGCCTCAATATCCAACTTAGGATTCAACAATAGTTTGAGATATCAATGGTGTTATTATAGGTATACAACTTAGAAGTAGGCCGAAGGCCTTAGATAAACAATCCTGGTATAACAAGAGATAATGGTTTTGGTATGAATATGCAATAGGAACATTTACTAGGATTTCAATAAAACTAATAATTTCAATTATGGATGCCCATACAATATTAGCATATCATGAACTCACCTTGGCTCCTTAGCTCCTATTGATAATCACTAACACTGAGGATTTGCTTCTCCTCCTTGAACACTTGCCTTTCCTTTATCCTCTACAAGAAATTATCATACGAGACTCATTACTCCATAATCTTATACTAAAGTAACACTAACCTTAACCTAGACTTAAGTCTATCCTTAGAGTACTAACTAAGGTTACACATGTAACACGTCAATCATCATACACATTAAGTCATACCATAAATAGTAGACTCATTCTCATACTCATAGCCAATTATAGAGCACTAAGGCTCAACTCATAATCAAGGACGAATGGTCTTAGATAAGCAATTTCATTCATCACATAAGTGTCACACAATTCAATCACTTACTCATTATTTTAATATCCATACATGTTCAAACACATAATCAAATCAACTTATAATACTTAGACACATTCAACCAAGTCATGGCCGAATGGTCCAAGTACCCTAATCTATATGCCTTTGGTCAATTAGACCATTAGCACCTCATTCAAATCATGCACATATAGTTAGACTCAATTGCGTTATCAATTACAAGTTAAGTCACTCAATTTGACAAACCCTAATTGACTTAGGTCCAAATTGGGAAAAATTATCAATTCAACATTCAAACTTCAAATTGACATAGGAATCATCAAATTAACATTCATACAAGCTCAATTAAACATTCAATTGAAATCAAACATACTTGATTAAAGGTAACCCTAAATGGCATAACCTAACATTTGGGGAAAACTTACAATTAGGCAATCAATTCTCCAATTGAGCATCAAATCATTCAATTCAATCATAGAGGAGCTCAATTAGACATGTAAACAAAATTAAACAACTTAGGTTTGAAATTACATGTTGGACCGAAATCATAAATTAGGGAAAACTCCCAATTTGACAATTAATCATTCAATTGGACATTAATTCATTCAATTCAAGTATCTAGGAACACAATTAGGCATTCAATTGAATTTATGCAACATGGAATCCTAATTCCTAAGTAGGCCGAAATGCACAAATTGGGGAAACCATGAATTAATCAACTAATCTTCCAATTGAGCATTAAATGATTCAATTCAAGTGTGAGTGAGCTCAATTGGACATGCAATTGAAATTAAACACTTTGGATTTGAAAACCCTAATGTGGCCCAACCGTAGAATTTGGGGAAACAAATATATGTTCATCTTTTGTACAAATTGACACTAGAAACATTCAATTGACATGCTAACAAATAAGAATATGCATTTAAATAAAATTATAGGCCATGGAAATGAAATTCCATCTTTGGCCGAAGCATACAAGTGAAAAAAAAAAAAAAATTTCATGGCATGAATTAATTGGTTCAAGAATCAACCTTTGGATGGATGGAGGATGAGCTTTGGTGAGAGTTCTAGCTTTGAATCCCTTTCCTCTTCAAAACTTAAAGAGGTCGAACCAAAAGAAACAAGAAAGAAAAGAAAACTTCAATGTATGAAAGAAAAGATTCAAGAAACATCTAAGGAATGAGAAATGGAGAAGGTTTGATGAAGAACTTAGCAAAGAAATCCTTCTCTTTCACTTGGAACAATGGTAGCCGAATTCTCTCTCTAATGGAGGTTGGGGGATTTTTGTGTTGGAAGAAAATGAAGAAGAAGAAGATGAGAAAAAGATGTTTAAATATGGTGAGTGATAGGTTTAGGGTTTGGATGTGCAAAGACTAAATTACCCTTAATGAGGAAGGGTAAGAATATTCTAGAGCATGGGCAAATGGTCATTTCACTACCCATTACCCTTTGGGTAGATAGCTCTTCTTATACATTGGGAAAAGATGGTCACTCTCCTAATTTGGCTAAACACCAAAAAGTAATTTACAAGCAACCTAATTTTTACCTTAAATGTCATCTCATCACATGCATCAAAAAAGATGACCACTTAATCTCTAATTAACTCTACAAATTATCATTAATCACATAGTCATGTATAATTAATCATAGGATTAATTATTATGCACAGTGCAAAAATAATACAACACAATTATAGCATAGTATAATTAAATTGCAGACAGTGCAGAAAATAATACTGTATAATTAAATAGCAGACAGTGTTGGGATAACACTGTATAATTAAATAGCAGACAGTGTTGGGATGACACTATACCATTAAATAGTAGACAGTGTAGAAATTACACTGTATAATTAAATAACAGACAGTGCAGAAATAATACTGTGTAATTTATTAGCAGGCAGAATGGAGAAATTTTCAGGGGAAAAATATAGGGTATTACATTCTCACCCCCTTAAGAAAATTCGTCCTCGAATTTAAAATAAAGTGCTCACCTTTAAGAGTTGACTAGATGCGGATATTTTCGAAGCATCTCGTCCTCGCTTTCCCATGTGCATTCTTCTACATTATGGTTCTGCCACTGGACTTTAATCATTGCTATCTCCTTGTTCCTTAATTTCTTCACTTGTCTATCTAGAATGGCTATTAGCGTCTCTTCGTAGGACAGTTCTCCATCCACTTCAATCGCTTGCGGCTGAAGGACCTGCAATGGGTCCGGCACATACTTCTTCAACATGGATACGTGGAAAACTGGATGGACATGCGTCAAAGTCGGCGGTAAGGCTAATCAGTATGACACTTCTCCCACTTTGTTAAGGATGTCGAAGGGCCCGATATACCGAGGAGACAACTTCCCCTTCTTGCCAAATCTCATGACGTCCTTCATGGGAGAGACCTTAAGGAACACATAGTCTCCCACTGCAAAGTGGATCTCTTTCCTCTTTGGGTCGGCATAGCTTTTCTGTCTGCTGAAGGCTATCTTCAACCTCTCTTGAATGATTAGTACTTTGTTTGTGGTCTCCTTGAGTAACTCTGAAAATTCCACATATTTGTCCCCCGCTTCAACCCAACAAATGGGGAGCGACATTTTCTCCCATACAGAGCTTCGTATGGAGCTATGCCGATGGAAGAGTGCAAGCTATTGTTGTAAGCGAATTCAACCAATGGAAGGTGCTTGTCCCAATTACCTCCAAAATCCAAAACGCACATTCTCAACATATCCTCCAAGGTTTGGATCATCCTTTCGGACTATCCATCAGTCTGCAGGTGAAATGCAATACTGAAGTCCGATCGCGTGCCTAATGCTTCTTGTAATTTCTGCCAAAACCTTGAAGTGAACCGGGTACCCCTATCCAAGATGATAGATATTGGGACCCCATGCAAGCTCACTATCTTATTCAAATACAATTGTGCATAATCTGTTGCCGTATAAGTGGTCTTCACCTTTAGAAATTGTGCAGACTTGGTCAACCAATCCACAATGACCTATATAGAATTGCATCCCTTAGAAGTTCTCGGCAAACCCACCACGAAAACTATGGCGATGCGTTCCCATTTCCATTCTGGTAGTTTTATCTCTTGCAATAACCTATAAGGTCGTTGATGCTCAAACTTCACTTGCTGACAGGTCAAATAGGACGCTACAAAATTTGCCACATCCTTCTTCAACCCCGGTCATAAATAGTAACTCTTCACATCGTGATACATCTTGGTGGCCCCCGAGTGAACAATGCAGGGAGTCTAGTATGCCTCCAATAAGATCTTCTCCCTAAGTCCATCTGTATCTGATACACATATTCTAGTTCCACACATGAGCACACCATCTCTTACTTCAAATTCTGGAGCCTTTCCCAATTCCACTTATTCCTTTAGTTTCAGTAATTGTGAATCCTTGTCTTGCAAGGCTTTGATCTCGTCGATGAGCTTCGGTTTCACTTGAAAGTGCGCCACTAGAACTCCTTGATTGAACAATTCCTTTAGTTCCTTCACAATAGGCCTCTTACGCACTGCCACATGCGATAAACTTCCCATCGACTTCCTGCTTAAGGCATCGGCCACTACCGGGATGATAGAAGATCTGGCAATCGTAATCCTTCAACAACTTTACCCATCTCCTCTGTCTCAGATTTAAATCTCTTTGCTTCATGATGTACTGGAGACTCTTATGATCCGTGAAGATTTCACATTTCTCTCCATACATGCAGTGCCTCCAAATCTTTAGGGCAAAAATTACCGTTGCCATCTCCAGGTCATGAGTAGGGTAATTCACTTCGTGCTTCTTGAATTGTCTTGATGCATAAGCAATGACCTTCCCATTTTGCATCAATACACACCCAAGTCCTACCCTTGAAGCATCACAATAGACGAAAAACCCGCTTACTCCTTCAGGCAAAGCAAGAACTGGGGCTAAGATGAGGCAATTCTTCAATTTCTAAAAACTCTCTTCGCACGCCTCATCCCACTTATACTTCACTTGCTTCCTGGTCAGCTTTGTCAATAGCGCGGCGATCTTAGAAAGAAATCCTTCTCCTTCACTTGGAACAATTGTAGCTGAATTCTCTCTCTAATGGAGGTTGGGGGATTTTTGTGTTGGGAGAAAATGAAGAAGAAAAAGATGAGAAAAAGATATTTAAATATGGTGAGTGGTAGGTTTAGGGTTTAAATATGAAAAGACTAAATTACCCTTAATGAGGAAGGGTAAGAATATTCTAGAGCATGGGCAAATGGTCATTTCACTACCCATTACCCTTTGGGTAGATAGCTCTTCTTATACATTGGACAAAAGATGGTGAGTCTCCTAATTTGGCTAAACAACAAAAAGTAATTTACAAGCAACAAAAAAGATGACCACTTAATCTCTAATTAACTCTACAAATTATCATTAATCACATAGTCATGTATAATTAATCATAGGATTAATTATTATGCACAGTGCAAAAATAATATAGCACAATTATAATACAGTATAATTAAATTGCAGACAGTGCAGAAAATAATACTGTATAATTAAATAGCAGATAGTGTTGGGATAATACTGTATAATTAAATAGCATACTGTGTTGGGATGACACTGTACCATTAAATAGCAGACAGTGTAGAAATTACACTGTATAATTAAATAACAGACAGTGCAGAAATAACACTGTGTAATTTATTAGCAGGCAAAATGGAGAATTTTTCAGGAAAAAAATGTAGGGTATTACATAAATTGAAAATGGAGTCTTGATGTATGGAGACCGATTATGCGTACCGGATGTGAATGGGCTACAGGAGAAAATTTTGAGGGAGACACATTATGCTCCCTATAATGTAAATCCAGGTGCCACGAAAATGTACCATGATCTTAAAAGTGTTTATTGGTGGCTCGGCATGAAGAAAGAGATAGCAAAGTTCGTGGCTTCATGCCTCACATGTCAGTAAGTGAAGTTTTAACACCAGAAGCCATCAGGATTGCTACAAGAGATCGAATTGCCCGAATGAAAATGGGAACGGATAACTATGGATTTTATACTGTGATTACCAAGAACCTCTGGGGGATATGATTCAGTATGGGTAATTGTTGATCGGTTAACAAAGACAGCCCACTTTCTAAAGGTAAAGACTACATATACAGTAGCTTAATATGCCTAAGTGTATCTAGATGAGATAGTTAGCCTCCAGGGCATGCCAATATCTATTATTTCAGATAGAGGTCCTCAATTTACTTCTCGATTCTGGCAAAAATTTCAAAAGGCTTTAGGAACTCAGTTAGACTTCAGTACCATTTTCCATCTGCAAACTGATGGTCAATCAGAATGTACCATTCAGACATTGGAAGATATGCTAAGGTTGTGTGTCATGGATTTCAAAGGTAACTGGGATCGATATCTTCCCTTAATAGAGTTTGCCTATAACAATAGCTACCACTTCACCATTGGAATGACACCATATGAAGCTTTATATGGGATGAAGTGTAGATCACCCGTATGCGGATGGAAGTGGGGGAAAAACACATAGAGGCACTTGACCTAATTCGGGAGATGAAAAAGTGCCTATCATCAGAGGAAGATTGAAAACTGCATTTAGCTGACAAAAGAGCTACGTTGATCAAAAAAGGAAAGATATAAGCTTTACAGTTGGTGATCATATTTTTCTTAAGGTATCTCCAATAAAAGGAGTTATGAGATTTAGAAAGAAAGGGAAACTCGCGCCAAGATACATCGAACATTTCAAAATTCTAGATCGAGTGGGCAACGTATCATATCGATTGGCTCTACCACCCAGTATGACCCATGTATACCCAGTGTTTCATGTATCTATGCTATGCAAGTACATTCCAGATCCTTCACATGTGCTACCATCACACGAGGTCAAGGTGGATCAACAATTAACTTATGAAGAAATTCCAATCGTGATTATGGATCGGGACATTAGAACCCTGTGGAACAAGGAAATAATTATGATTAAGATATTGTGGTGAAATCATACAATGGAGGAGTGCACATGGGTAAGTGAAGAAGAAATGCGACGACGATATCCCCAACTTTTCCAAGAATGAAGGTACGTTATAGATTATAAAATTCCGAACGAATTTTCTTTAAAGGGGGTATAGTATAACACCCTAGGATTTTTTTGACCATTAGAAACCTAGAAAATAGGAAATTAAGAATCCAAGAATTTATAAGGAGCGTGATTAAGGGAATTGGGATAGTGTACGCATTATCGGTAGAATAACGATTTTCAGAAATTTTAATTTAAGTAAAATTATTAAGAAATTTAATTAAAAATAGTATTAGAATCCTAAATTTGAAACTAAAAATAATTTTTGACTAAAACTAGAAAGTGTAATAAAATTGTAGGCAAAAAGGGCAAAAAAGTAATTTTCTTTAAAAAGATAATCATTATATTTTACTAAGGAAATAAATAAAAAGAAATAAAAATGAAAAGAAAAACATGTGGATTGTCGGCCATGGGAAGGAAAACAATGGTAGATAAATTGCCAAAATTCCATATAATAAAATAAAAGAAAAATAAAAGGAAAAATAAAAGTAAGATGAGAAGATAAGCTCATCTTTTTTGTTAACTTCTCAAAAACTCATCCAAGGAAAGGAAGAGAGAAAGAAAGAGAGAGTAAGAGAAAAGAAGAAGAAGAAGAAAATGAAGAAGAAGAAGAAGAAGAAGAAGAAGAAGAAGATAATTTTAAGGTAAGATTATGAATTAACTTAGCTCTTTTCATCTATTTATATATATGTGTGTGTTGTCTGATGATTGTGTGATTGAATTATTGGTGTTGATTATGCTGATTCAATTGGGGGTGGAGGAATGAGATTTTGAAGTTGAAAAAAGATGAATTGATAAGTGAAAAAGACATAACTGAGGTAGTTTTAGTGGAAAGAAGTAAGAAATGAAAGAATTAGATGAAGGAAGCCAGAAACTAAAGTAGACAGATTTGAGGGTTTGGAAGTCCTGTAACTTGAGGAGGGAAATTGAACCCCAAGATCACTAATTTGAAGAAAGTCAAAACATCAAAATTGTATCTTGATGTCTTTAACTTATTTATATAGAAGGAAGTTTAAGCTAATTCTTTTTATTTTTAGAGATATCAGAAGGAGAAGGAAACTGCTTCCTGCAGACTACCCTGAGATTTTAGAAAGCTTGAGACTAGTTTCAAGTATCTTAAGAGAGGAATTTGAAGATGA
>CATKHJ010507661.1:0-37841 GCA_949750685.1 Vernicia montana
GATAGGCTAGAGGCTTCTATCACAAGGGGGCAGTCACCAAGTGTTCCTAATCCTAGGCGAGTTCAAAGACGAGTTCATGAAGATGAAAAAAAGAGGGCATGGCCATCATATGAGGAGATTTTAATGAAAATTAAAGCTGAATGTAAAAGATGAGAGAATGCATCTAAGCCACCAATGGAGGAGATAAAAGGTAAGAATGTTGAGGTTGAAATCATAATATGTGAACCCGAGTAAGTCACTTATGAATATGATTGGATGGATGCCAATAATGAAGAAATCAACCATGTTATAGAAGTTATTCATGAAGATCACTTATTACCTTTGGAGCTTGCAAGTAAAGAGCCCTTATTAGAAGAAGAAGAAGTTGTTGATTATGAAGAAATTCAAACAATCAATACTCATCAAAAAATCATGGAGTATGAAAAAGTTGTGGTTCAATTAGAAGTTGAAGGAGAAAAAGAGATTGAAGATGAAGATGCTTCTGGCTTATTTCCTATTTCTAACATAGATTTTGTATTTCCTAATGATTTCTTTGATGTTTCTCTAACAAGATTTCAGGTCTTTCAAGTACTTCAAATGCTAAAAATCATTAAGGAAGAACGATGGTAATTTTGTGTGTTATTGATTCTTCTACTTCAACACTTCAAAACTCGAGGTCGAGTTTTCTCTAACAATGGGAGAATGATACATACAAGGGAAGCTTCAAGTCTCTTGGCACATGATGCAATTCCATAGAGCTTGATTCGAGGACAAATCATCTCAAGAAAGGGGGAATGATGGGATTCAAAAATGTACAAATCTGTTCAATACCCATTCGAATGGTGTTTCAAGCTTGTTCAAGTCTTTTAAATGTAATTTGAATGGTAGATTTGATTTATTTCAGATTCGGATTCATTAGAACTTCTTTTATTAAGTTTATTAAGTGTTTTGGGCTGCCAATGTTATGTATTAAGCCCAATGTATGTTTAAACTATTTTATTAATATATTTTAAGTAGTTTTGGGCCTTATTTTAATTAGCTAAAGCCTAATTACGAGATTAGTTAATTTTAAGTTAGAATCAGCTTAGTTTTGTGGCCAAACATCCTAATTACGGTTACTTATCATTGTAACCTTATAAATATGGCCTTTATTTCAGTTGTAAGTCAGATTTTTGATGATTAATAAAATTCAGGTTTTTAAACCTTAAGAGAGTGTTCTCTTGTTTATTGATTCTTGCTTGAATCAATGTTCATAAAATCAAAGCTAATTACTTTGTGAGTATTTTATTCCAAGGTTCTCTTTCATGAGTTGGTATTGTGTCGCGGAGATCGCAAGATCATATTCCAATATGCTCTATCACAAGTTGGGATTGGGTCGCGGACTTGGGCTAAAATCTGATTTAGCTTTCCAAGAAGTTGCTTCCAGGCGTAAAGATATTGGGTCTCAAGTTTAATATACTTGGGGTTCGTATCAAGACCTAAATAAAGATATCGCCTATACAGCGATGCTTCGCGGGACTTCAAATCATGATTTAAGGAAGGAACTATTATCCAACCCACCATAGACTATCTCAGCTCTAATGGCGATCGCCCAGACACGTATCCGAATTGATGACGGAATGAGGGATTTTGATCACAGACAGAAAAAAGAAGGAAATTCAACAAGAGGACAACAAAATCAACAGGATGATCGCCAATACTGACCGAGCAGAAACAACGAAGGGGGGAGTAGAAGGGGAGATAAAACAGAGAGACCAGAAGGAATTAGCAAACAGTTCACCCCACTAAACGTGAATCGATCACATGTGTTGATGTGGATAAAGGACAATGGGGAAAAAGTACAATGGCTTCAGAAGATGAATAGCTCCTCAGCAGGGAGAAAGGACAATAATAAATATTGTGAGTTCCATAA
This sequence comes from Vernicia montana, assembly GCA_949750685.1. Taxonomy (NCBI): domain Eukaryota; kingdom Viridiplantae; phylum Streptophyta; class Magnoliopsida; order Malpighiales; family Euphorbiaceae; genus Vernicia; species Vernicia montana. The sequence goes on from CATKHJ010507661.1 coordinate 1,892, forward strand.
TGACAAAGGCCATGATACAGATGAATGCTGGCACCTCAAAGAGGAAATCAAAAAATTAATTCAAAAATGAGTAACTGGTGTAAGGCGATTCGTTCGCCGAGACAGAGAAAGAGAATAAAGGGGGAGGTCTCGTGAAAGGGCAGAACCCATAGAAGCTGAACAGAAAAGGCAGAGGAGAGAGGCGGCTGGAGAGATTAATATGATACTAGTAGGAAGCACAGGTGGCGATAGCTCCACCAAAAGAAAGCTTGTAGTAAGGGACGTCTATTCAATTAACACACAAAGATCGCCCAATGAGATGTTCGGCTCGATAACCTTTTCCGATGAAGATAAAGAAAAAGTGATTTTCCCTCACAATGACGCTTTGGTCATCACAGGAAGATTAAACAACTTCCTAGTCAAAAGAATGTTAGTTGATGATGGGAGTGCGGTCAACATGATCACCCTAGCTGTGTTCAAAACAATGGGACTAATTGAAAAGAACTTGAAACCCGTGGCCACCCCTCTTGCGGGCCTAGGTGATGAGGATAAATGTGGAACTAGGTGATAAGGATAACATGAAGGAAGTACAAGCAGAATTCATAGTAGTAGATATCCCTTTCACCTACAATGCAATTTTTGGAGACCAATCCTTTTTGACACATGCGCAGCAACATGCATAAGATACCTCATGATAAAAATTCCAACCTCCATAGGAATAGCAGTTGTAAGAGGTTGCCAAGAGACAACTAGGCGAACCTATTTCAATGCCTTAAAATGGGTCTTCCCAGCACTTCAGGCCGAACCAATAGAAAGCTCAGAAAAAAGAAACAATGTTGAACCAGAGGGCGGACTGAAAAAGATAGAGATCAGCACGAAAAAGATTATACAAATTGGATCCGCGTTGAAAAAAGAAACGAGCTCTGAGATCTGCAGAACGTTACAAGAAAATTCGAAAGCTTTCGCCTGAGAGACTAAAGAACTAACAGGGGTTAGTAGAGAGATTATTACTCATAGGCTCAGCATAGATCCATATGTCAAGCATGTAGTTCAGAAAAAAAGGAAACACTCGCTCGAGAAGCAGTAGCCATCGCCAAAGAAATCCAGAAGCTATTGGAAGCAGGGGTCATTCGGGAAGTACATTACCCGGAATGGTTGGCGAATGTAGTGATGGTTAAAAAACTAAACGGCTCGTATCGAATATGGGTAGATTTTACAGATCTAAACAAAGCCTGCCCTAAAGATAATTACCCTTTGCCGAGCATTGATCAACTAGTAGACTCAACAGCTAGACATGAGTTATATTCTTTTCTCGATGCAAAAGCAAGGTATCATCAGATACAGATGCATAGATCGGACGAAGAAAAAACATCCTTTGTAACATATCAGGGGATGTATTGCTATAGAATGATGCCGTTTGGATTAAAAAATGCAGGGGGCGACCTATCAGAGGCTAGTCAATCACATATTCAAGGAATAGATCGGCAAAAATGTAGAAGTCTATGTAGATGAAATGATTATTAAAATTAAGAAAGCCGAAGATCACCCTAAGGATATAGAAATGGTCCTCAAAATCCTAAAATCCTTCAATCTGAAACTAAACCCTGAGAAGTGCATTTTCGGAGTTCCAGCTGGAAAATTCTTAGGATGTATGGTCTCCCAAAGAGGAATCGAGGCAAATCCTGACAAAATAGAAGCAATCCTCAAGATGAATCCTCCCAGCAACAAAAAAGAAGTGCAGATACTCAATGGGCGAATTACAGCATTAGGACGATTCATCTCATCTACGGCCAAAAGATACCAACTATTCTTTAAGGTATTAAAACAACTAAAGGACTTCCAATGGACAAAGGAGTGTCAAAAATCCTTCGAAGAACTGAAAAAATTCTTAACTAGCCCTCATTTACTAAGTCGCCCTGTGGCGAAAGAGGAGCTTTACTTATACCTATCTACAACCACAGAAACTATAGCTGTGGTATTAGTAAGAAAGAAGCGGGAGAACAGTACCCGATTTACTATGTCAGTCGAATAGTTCAAGATGCCGAACTGAGACCCGACCTTGGAAAAGCATGACCTGGCATTACTTATGGCCACTCAAAAATTAAGGCATTATTGTGAAGCTCATCAAATAGTAGTCCAAACAGACTTATCCCTAAGAAAGATCCTACAAAAACCAGAGACTTCAGGGCGAATTGCAGAATAGGCTGTTAGAATTGGAAGTCTAGGAATAATGTACGAACCAAGACGGGCAATGAAAGGACCTAAACACTGGCAAATTTTGTAGTCAAACTAACCCCAACTATAGGAGAACCACAAGAAATAAAGAAGGAAGAATGGGAGATATTTGTGGATGGAGCAGACGGATCGGTGATAGGGATTGTGATCAAAGGACCCTACAAGTTGATAATTGAATATGCTGTAAGATTAAATTTTTCAATCTCTAATAACGCAGCAGAATATGAAGTCATGTTAACAGGACTCTCTTTAGCTCGAGAAATTCGAATGGAAGAGCTAGTAATATACAGTGACTCCCAATTAGTGGTCAACCAGGTGAACAATAATTATGCAGTCAAAGAGGAGAGCCTAAAGAAATATTCAGAACTGGCTCAATCAACCTTAAAAGAAGGAGAACGATTGGGAGGAAGGTGGATAGTAAAGCAGATCCCTAGATCAAAAAATTGCAAGGCAGATGAAATCGCCAAATCAGCAGCAACGGGGAAGATGGGAAGTTTAAAGAAGATCCCTATAGAAATCAAAAATTTCCCCACAATAGAGATACAACCCATAATACTAGTAGAATGGAAGGGAAGTTGGATGGAACCCCTCGTTCGGTACTTAGCAGAAGGATCTCTCCCTGAGAAAAGATCGGAAGCCAAAAGGGTAGTAGATAAAGCAAAAAGATATAGCTGGTATGAAGGTGATTTGTATCGGCGATCTAAAACTCATCCCTGGCTAAAGTGTATTCGCCCAGAAGATGGAGACTATGTGCTGAGAGAAATTCATGAAGGGATTTGCAGAGCACATGAAGTAAGCTCCAGCCTAATCAGAAAGACCCTGTTGCAAGGATACTATTGGCCCACTTTAAAGAAAGATGCAATAGAAAAAATTCGCCAATGTATTCAATGTCAAAAACATGCACCCGTCCCAAGGCAGCCTTCAAGAGGACTCGCCCTTATCGGATGAGCCTGACCCTTTCAACAATGGGGGATCGACATTTTAGGACATTTCCTTCCCGCAAAAAGACAATATAAGTTCCTGGTAGTAACCATTGTTCACTTTACAAAATGGATCGAAGTTGAACCCCTGGCAAAGATCACCCAACAAAATATTACAGATTTCTTCTAGAAAGCAGTCGTCTGTAGGTTCGACACCCCAGAAATCTTAATCTCAGATAATGGCAAATAGTTCGACTGTGCACCATTCAGATCATTTTGCAAAGGCCTTCACATTGATCTGCAGTTTACTTCGGTGGCTCACCCACAAACCAATGGCCAAACAGAGGTAGCAAACCGGATCATCCTTTAAGGGCTAAGAAAAATGTTAGATGACAGAAAAGGCAAATGGGCAGAAGAACTATACAGTGTACTTTGGAGCTACCGAACTACACCTAGAGAACCAACAGGAGAAACCCCCTTCTCCCTAACATATGGATCAGAAGCCGTAGTACCTATGGAAATCGAGATGCTAAGTTACCGAACAGAAAGAGCTAGGGAAATAAATCAGGAAATGGGAATCCAAATTAATTTAGACCTTTTGGAAGAAAAAAGAGATGCAGCATATGAGAAGGCGGTAGCTTATAGGCAAAGGATGATCTGATACCATAACCGTCGAGTTAAAGAAAGAACTTTTCAACAAGGAGAGTTAGTCCTAAGAAAGGCCGAAATCACTAGAGGCAATGCAGGAGTTGGGAAGTTGCAACCTAATTGGGAAGGACCGTATGAGATCGCCAACGTAATAGGGTTAGGAGCTTACAAATTGAAAGATCGCTAGGGAAAGATCCTACCCCGAACATGAAACTCTGACAATCTAACAGCCTACTATCAGTAAAAAGTCTTTATATTTGTCTTTCCTTTGTCACTTTTTCTAAATTTGAACAGATTAAATAAAAGTATTCAAGTAAATTCTTTTAGCATCAGAAAAAATTCTCCACATCATGACAGAATCGCCATGGGATAGGTGAACCAAGAGTTCACCCAAGACTCCCTATACGGAAAATCGCCACGGGATAGGTGAACTAAGAGTTCACCCAAGACTCCCTAAAGAATCGCCATGGGATAGGTGAACTAAGAGTTCACCCAAGACTCCCTAGAGAATCGCCATAGGATAGGTGAACCAAGAGTTCACCCAAGACTCTCTACAGAATCGCCATGGGATAGGTGAACAAAGAATTCACCCAAGACTCCCTATACTGAAGATCGCCAAGGGATAGGTGAACCAAGAGTTCACCCAAGACTCCCTATACAGAAGATCGCCATGGGATAGGTGAACCAAGAGTTCACCCAAGACAACCTATACGAAAGATCGCCATGAGATAAGTGAACTAAGAGTTCACCCAAGACTCCCTATACAGAAGATCGCCACGGGATAGGTGAACCAAGAGTTCACCCAAGACTCCTTAAGAAGATCGCCACGGGATAGGCCAATTATTAAAGTTCGCCCAAGATTCCCTAAAGAAATTGCCAGGAGACAGGTGAACTCTTGGTTCACTTAAAATACCCTAGAAAAATCGCCACGGGAGAGGCCAACTAAGAGTTCACCCAAGACTCCCTATACGGAAGATCGCCACGGAATAAGTGAACTAAGAGTTTACTCAAGACTCCCTAAAGAATCGCAATGGGATAGGTGAACTAAGAGTTCACCCAAGACTCCCTAGAGAATCGCCATGGGATAGGTGAACCAAGAGTTCACCCAAAACTCTCTAGAGAATCGCCATGGGATAGGTGAACCAAGAGTTCATCCAAGACTCCCTATATGGAAGATCGCCACGGGATAGGTGAACCAAGAGTTCACCCAAGACTCCCTATACAGAATATCGCCACGAGATAGGTAAACTAAGAGTTCACCCAAGACTCCCTATACGGAAGATCGCCACGAGATAGGTGAACTAAGAGTTCACCCAAGACTCCCTATACAGAAGATCGCCACGGGATAGGTGAACGAAGAGTTCACCCAAGACTCCCTAGAAAATCACCACGGGATAGGTGAACCAAGAGTTCACCCAAGACTCCTTAAGAAGATCGCCATGGGAGAGGCCAATTATTAAAGTTCGCCCAAGATTCTCTAAAGAAATCGCCAGGAGACAGGTGAACTCTTGGTTCACCTAAGATGCCCTAGAAAAATCGCCACGGGAGAGGTCAACTAAGAGTTCACCCAAGACTCCCTATACGGAAGATCGCCACGGGATAGGTGAACCAAGAGTTCACCCAAGACTCCCTATACAGAAGATCGCCACGGGATAAGTGAACCAAGAGTTCACCCAAGACTCCCTAGAAAATCACCATGGGATAGGTGAACCAAGAGTTCACCCAAGACTCCCTAAGAAGATCGCCATGGGAGAGGCCAATTATTAAAGTTCGCCCAAGATTCTCTAAAGAAATCGCCAGGAGACAGGTGAACTCTTTGTTCACCCAAGATGCCCTTGAAAAATCGCCACGGGAAAGGCCAACTAAAAGTTCGCCCAAGATTCCCCTAGAGGAATTGCTACGGTTAGGTCAACTAAAAGTTCGCCAAAAAACTCCTAAGAGATCGTATATATTAAAGAACGTTTTATACAAGTAAAGTGAAGAGTAAAAATTCACCCAAAAAAAAAAAGGAGATCTCATTAAAAATAAATAGATTATATGTTTGAGATCTCATTAAAAATAAATAGATTATATATTTACATTTTCAATATTATAATCTGATACAGTCAAAGGAAGCTAATCGCCCACAAGGTCGACCGCTGAAGTAGAAGGGGGAATTACAGAAATTACATCCTCATTCGAAGGAGGGGGAATCGTAACATCTTCATCCTCATTAGGATATATCTCCTCCACAAAATCAAAGTCTTGCTCGGGATATCTACTCCGAATAGCGGCCAAAACATTCTCCTGATAAGAAAGAAATTTATTGGCCACCGATTCTTCATATTTCTCCCTTGCAAGCTTCTTTTTCTCTACTTCCTCCCTTAACTAGCGAACCTCCTGCTTGCTCACATCAAATTCAAAGCGCAACGAAGAAATCCGCCCCAAAAGCTCGGCCTCAAGCTCCTTATATTTGACCTCCAGGTCCTTTATTTTACCCACTTTCGCATCAAGAGAGGCCTGGAGCTGAGCCACCTTAGAAGCATGATCATTCTCCATCTTCTCCTTAAGGCGAGCCCACTCCGTCCTTAGCTCATCTTTTTGAATGCGCATCCGCTAGTGAAGCTCAAAAAGAACGTTCGCAGTCTATAAAAAAAAAAAACATTCATAACCGAACGATGGGCAAGAAAAATCAAAGCAAAGGTAAAATAGCTGCATACCTCAAAAAAATAACCATAGGCCGATCCAGCCAACTGGGCATTGGTAAATTTGGCCATCTGCTCACCATCGGCTGAAAGATGGATCGCCCGCATAATGTCAATGGCCACATAAGGGTCACGAACAGTAGCGGCTTCACCATATTTATCCTCGACAGACTTGGCGAACATTGTTAGTTCGTCAAGGGTAATTTCCTCCACGGCTAGACACATCCGCTTCATAGGCCGCCCAGAGGATCCTTCAGGAAGATCCCTCTTCAAAGTACCAGCAGGTGCTGGAAGATCGAAAACAGGAGTAGTTACCACTGGAGGAGGAGGAGGAAGAGGAATAGCAGTCTTCTCCACTAGAGTAGCCTTTTTCACCGATCTGTCCGTGAAAACAGACTTGGCGAGTTTTTTCTCCTTCATACGCTGAGCCAAAGACTTCATCTCTGAAAAAAGAAAAGATAAAAGATCAAACACAAAAAATCTCTAAATATAAATACACAATGGATAGATCGGTCAATAGGTTATACCAGCAGAAGAATTAGTAGAAGCTTTGGATTTTGATTTCTTCTTCGGTCCAAAAGATTCGCCAAAAAAGTGATCGTAAATTAAATCCGTAACAGATATAGGATTTATCTTGGACAAGACCTTTACATGGGTCTCTTCATCAAGAGACAGGTGTCACGTTCCGCCGATAGTTAGCCCTCCCCTATATATGCAAAATGGAAAAAGTGGGCTGTGTAAGGAGGAGAAACACTAAGTATCAGGGAGGAGAGTACCCCTAACCTCATCACCCAAACTCCAATTGGGCTGAAATTTTATATGGGGTCATATTTAGTGTTTTAGAAGTCCTCCACCAAATTTGAGGCAAAACGCACAAGCCAATTGGGATAATTGGCTAAACAGCCCCACAACGGGCCCGTAGCGCAGGGCAGCGGGCCAATTCTGCCTGTGCTGCCGCAAATGGCAATGGCAGCCAGCAAGCCAACACTAATGGGTCAAGTTGGCAGGAAAGGAACCCAAAGGGAGGTTAAGTCAGTGGAAATGTGTGGAAAACTCTAGAAATTGGTGGAAAGGCCTAGCACATGTAACCTCCTAGAAGTTCTAGGCCAATCAATACCAACCGTCGGATTAGGCAAATCCCAACCGTCCATTTGAGGAGGTGGGAATAGTATGGAGGTGGAGTTGGCTATAAATAGGCCAAGCTCCTCATTTGTAATCAGAAAAGAAGTGTAAACAGAAATCCTAGAATCTTTCCAAGTTAGGAAGCCACCAATCTTGTATACTTATAAAGCTTTTGTGTAGTAATACAAGCATTCTTTCTAAGCATTCCTTCTTGTGTTTTTTGCATTCTTGTATGTTCATTTCCGCTGCCAATTGCCTAAAATACTAGGCAAGTGTTAGGGAAGGCTGACTAGCAAGCTTAAGAGAAGCAACGCTAGTGCCGTACGGGTTGTGCAAGTTTGGGTGAAAACAACAAGCCCATGACACAGGGTTCGGAGACCACCGGAAAAAGTCAACCTCGGGCTATTAACCCAAGTTTTGGGAAGATCACCCCATCCTTGCTCATGGGAAATAATAAAAAAGCTTTTGTTTCCAATTTTTAAGAGAGGAAGGCATAATGAAAATTTTCTTATCACTTTGTAGATTGAAGTGATCAAACCCTTTTTTCACCACAAGGCGATACAGCTCCTTCACCTCTCGACTGGTGATGTCAAACCCATGCACCTTCCCCAAAATCCTAAGACTAACTAATATTTTCCAGGAGTTGGGGTGAAATTGGCATATCGGGATATTATATTCCCGAAGCACATTGGTATAGAGACGTGGTAAAGGAAACCGAAGCCCAGACTCCAAGTCCTCTAGGTAGATCATCCTATCTAGATCGCCCAATTTTTGGTCAACAAAGGTCCCCGGTTCAGGTAAGCGAAGTTTAAAGGCATCCGAAATATCGTATAAAGCCCTAATTTCTGAAAGGCGATCTACAGTTAGTTCACAAGGGAAACGAACCCCTTTTTTGGGTTCAGAAATTAGGAGTTTTGATGGATTAACAACCATAGTGACTACCGAACCAGTATTTTGAAGGGGTGGGTGTATATATAGGGTATCAACTCGTGGAGAAGAAGATTGATCTAAAACGGTACCCTCACTATCAGCGTGATCACCAGAAAGGTGATCATTCTGACTATCCTCAAGATGACTCATTTTTTATAAATAAAAGAGTATCAAGGATAAAGGAAAAGGTACTTATTGATTAAATAGCAAAAAAAAGGCGAACTGAGTGGATCAACGGCTAAAAAATCCCCAGGAAAATCCAGAGAAATCTCCAGGAAAAAAAAATAAAATGTAAGAACAAAAGTTCTCAAAAAACAAAGCAGAAAAATGGAGAAGAAGAAGGTAATAAGCGGCGGCAAAGGTAAAAAATCAAAATAGAAGTATAAAACCCTATTTAAAGGATGCAATGCAGGAATCGAAGGGTTTAGGTAACTGTAACAGGTTGACACGTGGCATAAAAAGCGTCAGTACAATTCTTTCTTCGAGAAATAAAATTATTACGAAGTGATGGAAATGACGGCGTCATAAATGTCTACATAGGGAACCAAACCGCGAATGAAGATCGTCAATGCTTGAATCGCCTAAAGATAAAACTCACCTCAAAACAGAACATATCCGAGTCTTTAACTCGAAAACTGGTGGGGGGACGTGTGATACATTCTAATATAAACTAGTCGCCCTAGGCGAACCAGAGGCTCTCCTAAGCAGTCCATATTCGATTATGAAACTACCATTCATCTCCATATACAATACTGAAAAGGAATAATCCGACTCAAAGAAGGATTCGGCACCTTGGGCACTCCACTATAAATATGAGTTATTTTCTCCATTAGAGAGGTAACGCAATTCTAAACACTTATTCAGAGTAAAGTTTATTAATCTCCATCTTTTCTAACTTAAGCATCGGACTGGTCCCCCAGGCACATCGCCTGGACCCTCTAACCTGTTATCTTGCAGGAACGGAAGATCGCCTATACGTGTGCTAGAAGATCAGAATATTTTCTGAGCACATCATATATTATTCATAATAAATATAATAATATAATTTATGATATAAATTATACACTTATATTCATTATATTATATATGTTAATTATTTATACACTTCGTTTAATTATATTATATATGTTAATTATTCATTATATAAAATATAACTTTCCTTTTTAAATTATTAATTATCTTAAATATAATATTAATTTTTAATTTATATTATACAATTATTTTATTATTATATAATTTTTCTATTATTTATATTCATTTACAATAAATAACAAAAAATTATAAATAAATAAATAAAATAAAAATAAAAAAAAACTAGAGCAAAGTAACACAAAAATTGAAAAACAACACATAAGGCACAAAACAATAAAAAAAAATTCATAAGATCTGCTCTTACCATCAACAGCAGTCCACTGGCTTAATCAGCGGACAGAACTGTCATGCCAGCTAACTCAAAATTCACCTAAAATTTTAATTAATTTTAAAAAATATCTAAAATTAGAAATACCTTTTTAAAAAAACACCTAAAATAATAAATATTTTACAAAAATATCCTAATAATCGAGATATGCTCAAGAGGCCTTGGTTGGTTGATATTGAACACATTCAGATTGGCTTGCCAACTTGGCTTTGAGTTATTCAAGAGGGTTCCATGCTTTACATTATCCTCCCCTTAGCATTCTGGACGTGATCCATAGAGACTTTGTTGGTATCATTTGATCCCGTAGTTTTGTTTGTTAGTGTTTTTCTTTAGACTTTACAACCCTCCTACTGATAAAAATAATAATAATAATAATAATTAAGCCTAATTATAAAAAAATATCCTATCCTTTTCATTAATTAACAATTTTACTTCATATTTTTTTAATGTGTTACTAAACTCTGACCATTCAAGGTCTGCAATTTCACCTCAGGTAAAAATTGAAAAAAAAAATAATATATATAATTTTAGCCGTTATATTTTAATTAAAATCATTACAAATTTAGTCAGTTTATTGATTTTATAAAATGATAGTTTTTACAAAATATTTAATTTAATCATTTTTTTTAATAAAAGAGGAAGGGTAATTATACTCTATTACACCCTATAAACCATTTTAGGAAAAGCAACTCCACACACCTCTAACTAAAAATGTGTCATCCAATCTACATTCCATTTAGCTTCACAATAGACATGACAAAATACTTTTTTTTTTTTTAAATAATAAGTTTAATAAACAATTTTACATTTCAACTTTAATTAATAATAAAATATTTTCTCTTTCAATTTTGATTTAAGATAAAATTGAAATTAATCTTAAAACATACATTAGAAAGTTTGGGATACAATTATAAATTAAAAAAAAAAAATTAGTGTTTTAAACCATATAAAACAGAAAATCTACTTATCTTTATACATGTGGTATCGCTCAATATTTTAAGCCTAGAAAATATAAATATTAAGTAGAACATCTCAAACTAGTATGATAGCCTCAAAACTGGCTTGAATTGTATATAATAACTCAAATGCACATCCCAAAAAGGGCTGTACAATTCAAAAATTTTCTATTTCATCTATTAAAATTGAACAGCAAAACACCGCTTTTGCATCAATGGTGGTATAAAGAATGAATGCAACATTTAAACTACAAAAATTGAAAATGGTGGTAAAAAATATGAACAATGATGAGGAACGGCGGCATCCACTGTCCATGAACCAAAACCACTGGCAACTATGTGAATAGGGTTACAACATCTCTACGATATCCTCTTACCATCAACAGCCTTGGCACATTTTCTACTAATAAATCCATGTATTCCATATAAAAGTAGGCTGGGTGGCTTACCGGTGGTGGCGGTAGACTCACAAGCACTACTGCAGCCATTCTCGAGTATCTTAATATCGTTGAGTTCAGCTTCAGGGTTGTGTACAGGAACTTCTCAACCTGTTGCTCATTCACAACCACAGGCTTCCCATCTGCCATCAGCACATTCCCTTGTCCTTGAGCTCTTGACTTCATTTCAGACAAGTAATTAGATATTCGCCGCTGAGCAGCAGTGAACGCTTCAAGTGATTCATCTGGTTGAACTCCATCCTGCGCTTGTGCATCCCATGATTTCATTGATATAACAATCACTTCAGCTTGCATCCGTAGATCGTACAGAAATTTCTTCACATCAGCTTTCAGTTCCTCTGCATCTGAATCCTCCTCCGCAATACAGAAGACCTGAATCTTACAACTCTCAAAACTTTCCTTGGTAAGAAGGAGCTGGGAAAGGAGAAGCATCAGACCACCATCTCTTACAATCCAATATAAATCAATGGTACCATACTGCCTCTGATACTCATTTGGCCACTCATCAAGACCCTTTACAATAACAACTGCTTTGTTTGCAACAATACAGTCGTTAATTATGCCAACAAAGGTGGCTGGGATTTCAGTTAGGTTTTCACGCCGCCATATTTCAGGATATCTCATCACCACAATGTTGGGCTTGAGGTTACCCAGGCCCATAGTCTGGACAATTCCCCGAAAGCCTTCAGACATGTTGGGGGCTACAACTATCTCTGCTACACCTTCACAGTTCTTGTAATCAATGTAGGTAGCAAGTTGTTTGCAGGCTGACTTGGCATCTTCAGCATGTTCATGGTAATCTCCATCTAATATAGTTACGAAGATAGACATCCCACGGCCCTTCTTTTTCATGCAGTTGGCAAAGTCCGCAAGTTTGGGATGGCAAGGAACATTTTCTGGCAGCTTTCCCCATGGACGGCAGAATATGAGAGGGATGGGATACCAATTCTTTGGGTGGACTTGGCTAGCTGGAAATGCAATGGTATGTAAATCACAATGAAAAGATGCATATTTAAGCACAAATAGGCATACAAAAGGGGATAAATCAAGCCTTTTAATAAGCAAGTCCCTGGATTCAAGTAGTTCGCTTTACATATAAAATTCCATGCATATTGACAAAATAAGGTGCATATCTCAAATGGCACAGGCGACCGGTAAATTAAAGTTACTATTTATAATTTCCTAAGCTACAACATCATTTACCAACAACAATCATCGATTGAACTGAGAAAATTATGTGCATGATATTCATTGAAAAAACTAGGAAGATTTGCAGCACTATTTGATATATAGATGATGTCGGTAAGGCAATAATGTAGCTCCGACAGTTCATAAGATGGGCAAATGCAGATAATTTACCACACTCTTACTGCATTCTTACAAACCTATATTCCCAAAACAGAAAATTCACAAGAAAAATCTACATTTCATAATTAAAAATTAATTCAAAATAATCCCTAAATCTCGTTTTCCTTGACTGCATAACATAATCAAAGATATGTTTGAGACCAACATTATATGTTTCAAACAGGAAAGGAACTGATAACATCACACCATTACATGCTTTGAGATGATTAATGAAAAGGAGGGGGGGAAAGTAAAAAAAGAAACAGAGGACAACATGAATTTGAAGCATTGATATTGCATTGTCAAATTCTCGGATCCATTAACTATGAATATTGACAATATCTTTATTACAAAAAATAAACAACAGAACAAAGATAACATACAATAACACAATGATATACATGTTTATTCACACCAGGGGCAAACACAAGAGAGAAGGGGGTTTTGGGTGGGGGGGGGGGGGAGAAGAGAGGAGGATTGGGAAGGAGGGAGAGAGAAGGTTCACAAGCAGTAACACCACAATCCATCTAATGAAATACTACAAAAAAAGAGTGCTGAAGGAAAATTCTCATATATTCTACTACTTTTAGGATATTATATGTACCTCCTAGCGATCGAAGACTACGAAGAGCCAATTGAAAATATGCACTCTTGAAGCCATCACCCCAGTCCCCAGCCTTTCCTTTAATGCTCACATAGTAATATATGAGGCTTGCAAGGGCCAGAGACACAACAGTGAACGACCAAGAAATCAAGAACATGATAACTGCAGGGCAAAAAGGTAGTCATAAGTAAGAAACACACATCCACACTCACAGGCACTCATAATAAGTAACAAGCATGCATATTAATACATCCACACATGCAGATAAGCACACACTTGCACTTGCACGCAGACTTGGGCACAATCACATAGCTTGACTTGCTACATTATGCTGTTTTGCTCTATAAGTGCTTGTTTAATGATGGCTGCCACTATAGAATATGATTTATTGTAATATCTTGCCATGATTTACTAGACAGACAAACACGTGCAAAATTTCACAAATGGAGGCCTGAGCCTACAATGATTTCCAAAAAAGTTGGCAAGATTATTAGCTCCTGGTGAAATTGAAATATGAGCAACAGGAAACAGGTTACTCAGCAACTTGAAATTAGAAATTCTTTAAAAGGTTGCCTTTTTTGTTACAGTAGAATGGCCTGTTTAATACACGTCAGGTTTAGGTTGAGATTAGTGTGTTGATATACATGCATCATCTGAAGCAATCAGCGGTAACTCACACACCAATGAATGATGAACCTTACACACACACACTTCAGGAAGCATCAAAGGAACAAACCCTGAGGGAAGTAAAAGGTGACATTTTTCTCATTATCCACACTCTAAATGAAGTAGAAATCAGATGCTAAAAGCATCCCTCAGCAATATTAATTGCAAGTTTTCTCATTTTCCAATTATTCGTAGAATGGATATAAGATTCCAAAAACTTCACTGGGAAATATTGATGGAAAAGGGGAACTGGCAGAGGGGATATCCATCCCTTAACTGAATATCCAACTATCATAGTGTCCCAATGTCATTCTTGGGAAACAAAAAAACCATGAAAGGAGAATTCAGAAGCTGCAAGTACAATACCAAATTTCTAATGCCTTTATTAGTTAAAAGCAGAGTAAAACAATACAAAGTTATAGTAGTAAAACAATAATAAGAAAGTAAAAGGAGGCATACCGATACAAAGTGATGCTCCAAGAAGAGAAAGGCTCCAATGGTGAAACTTCCACCGTGGACGCCAACTGGGAGCATCTAGAAGATCCAGAAGGAAGCAAGACAAGTTGACACCCGCATAACACAGAAGGAAAAACATAGTTATAGTTGGTGTGATAAGATCCAGATTCCCAATAATGACACACCCAATACAAATAAATGCTGTAAAGAGGGTAGCAATGTGAGGCTCCTGCCCTTCAGCAACTCTGAAGTAGTTGAGAACAGGGAGAATATCATCATTCGCTATTGCTGCAAGTAGGCGCGGAGCACCTGTCAGGCTCTGAAGAGCTGCTCCTAAGGTCGAAAGAATAATACCAATGTATACAATTGCAGGGAAAGGCCAAGCAATGGTGGCAGTAAGTAGCCTACATTAAAGATACAGTTCAGCTAAAGAGTATTATCACTCAAATAATGCATCAACTTTCACAAACTTGATCCATGAAATGAGCTCTACAAATTTTTCATCAAGAAACCAACCACACACTTTAATGTCATAATTCAATATCAAGGATAACAAAATCAGGAGGAAAGAAAGCAATCAACCAGGGAAATATGAAACCATGCACAAGTGAATAAAAGGACAAGAAGGCTTAAGCTGTTCATTCCAAAAAATTAAGCTGTCCACCTTCAGAATAGGTGCAAGAGCACAACTCTAAACTTCATACCAGCAACAATAACATTGAGATACCTTGCACGTCCTATCTACATTCTTGTCAGCATGATAACAAATGTTCATGAATACGTTCTAAATCAGCACATACAGAACCAAGTGCACAATCTATACTGGATATTTCATACAAGCCCTATCAGAATATTGAAAATAGAGAGTAAAATTCACAAGTCATGGAAAAATTAATTATGCCAATGAAGAACATTTGTCAATAGATGATGATAAATGCCTGAAGACATATTTTTGCCAGTAATTTCTATAAATTGACAATTTGCTGATATAATATTACATATATGACAAGTGGTCAAGCAAGGTACATGCCTCAAGACTTGTTGTTAGTTAAATACAACTAAGCATTGGAGAACAATGCACCACTTAACAACATACAAATATACGAAAATACACAACACGTATCTCAAACAAATTTATAGAGCAATCAAATTCAAGTTTAAGAAAAACAAAGACGTGATAAATTAGCAAAATAAAGGTATAAATTAGGAAGACATATACAAATACCTGTCTGTTAAAAGTTTGTCTCTGGTTGCAAGTGCACCAAAAAATAACACAGAAATCAGGTATAGAACAGTAGTTGCAAGAGTCGCAGCCAAAGTACCAACAGGAATTGAACGCTGTGTGTCCTTAAGCGATGCTGATCTATTAGAACCCGCCATAATACCCGTTACAGCAGGGAAAAAGAGACCAACCAATGCACTGAAAAAAGCCGAGAAAAAAAAAAGTTAGAAAAAGCATGGAAAGGATTCCATCCCAGCCCTGTTACTGAGAAAAAATGCATTGCCATGCTTCATTGGAATACTTCATTGACACATAATTTGGAGGCACACAAATTAAAAGTGTAATCAGTAAAGCTATCAAATGCTTCAGAGTAATGCATGAATGATTCATGTCATAACTTTACCTGCTTGTACAACCAAAATACAATAATACACCTTACTTAATGGTTGAACAGCTTTTTTTTTCTTTTTTTGGTATTGTCGAAGTCAAACCTTATTCCAGGAACCTCAATAATGATTTTTTAGTGGAACTAAGATAAAACTAAATCAGATAATAAAAATATGCCTAGTCCAGTTACTTTGCCATAGTCAAAGATAATACAAATGGTTCCTGATTCTTTTTTAGTGATGACATGCACTTCATACTTTATTTTAGTTCATACTTTATTTTAGTTAAAAGGAAAGAGCTCCAGATGAAGTGCTGAAACCTGTAGTGTGTGTTATATCTACCATTATTTAAGCTCCATAAGCATATTCTTTTTTTTTTTTAAATTAACTGGGTTTGAACTTGCAACCTCACAACCCTGAAGACACCTTTATTACCATTGAGTCAAAGCTCATAGGTTCCACAAGCATATTCTATCTCAACAAAGTACAAAACTTATACATTCCAATTCATTTGCAGTTGTTTAATTAGCCTCCCACCCCCAATTTTCCCACCTTTATATGAAATTTAAAAAGAATCAGCTGCATTAGTGATGAGGTCAAACATCACTATTTACATACTAATAATGAAGGAAACATCTTCCGGTGGCTTTATTGTGGCTCTGGGTTCAGCACTTGGTAACCAGTATTGGAAAACTATGAGCCCTAGGCCAACAAAATTTTTGAAATATCCCATGGAAGTAGTACCAAAACTCATTACAAACAGATCAATTTGTTGACATCAACATTAACAGACAACAGAATAAAACAATTATAGCACATTTACTTGAAATTCCAATAAGTCTTTCCTTCAGGATCAGGTATTCCAGCATTATTGGTAAACTGATAATCTGAACTCCAGTTATCTTTGAAGCTTTCCAGACTCAAGCCCGTGATTCCAGCTGTAGCAATCATTTCAAGAGTAAGAATTGATTTTTTACTCCACCCAAACAATAAGAAACAAGAGCAAAGTTTAAACAAAAAATAAAAAAGCACACACATGGCCATAAAAATCAAAGTTGAACTGATGAGAATATTCAGCTAAAATTTCTGATTTCCAAAGTTTGGTCGCAAAAAGTGAAAGACAAAACCACTGCCTTGAGAAATAAAATGCTCACATTAGCTAATATTTGAAAATTCTAAACGTAGAGCTTATTTGGTTTAGAAGAGCTAAATGGATAATGAAGGAAAACTATTGAGGTTGATTAATCAATATTAATACAGTATAAATACATATTGATCCTACACAAATAGGCCCTCCTCTCACCTTTTCACTTCACTTCAAATTCTATCTGAAGAAAGGGGAGTTCAAAATAAAATTCTTCTCATTTTTTGTTTAGAATTTTTAAATTGTATTAAATTTTCTTATTTTTACTAGAAACTAGTTCTGATGATTCATAATCTGTTTTTCATATTTCATACTCCAATCCTAAAACAATTATTTGACAAGGTAAAAAGATCATCTCAATAAAGATGACAGATTCATTCTCCATAAAAACTTAAACAAGCAACACACTCATATTCCAGAAATAAAGAAAGAAATTTCATGATCATACTGCTAAATAGGATAGAAATAAGAATTCAAGTCACAAATTCTTTGTTTTGCATCGGACAGCTAGGACCTAGTAGTTCTTGTAAATACAGGCAATAAGAGTACTTCCACTGTGAGTTTCCTCTTCTGTTTTATTGATCTTGTTAAGAAATCTTTGTTCACCACTTTGAGAGATCATAATATTTGTTCACCTTTATGTAGGCATGTTTTCAATCAAAGTCTTCTAACATCAGAAGGCAATTTGAGGATCAGGCTTCAATTTTTGGCTTGACTAGCAATGAAGCAATCAAGAAACAAATAAACAAATAAAAGGAAAAGGTAAAGTGAAAGAAGTATCCTTGACAGCTAGTTCAAAATCAATAATTCTAAATATTTTGTTGTCATGAAAACATAACAACATTCGCATCACTTGCATAGATACGAATCAGCACCAAGTTCAGTCCAAAAAATAGTGTTGAACATATGAAACATTTATTAATATACATCACTCCTACTGAACAATAATGCATATCAGTTGGCAAAATAAAGCACATGGAGAGCATATCAGTAAAAATTAAAGACTCACCTGCTGGATGATTCTTCCTTGCTGTGAAAGTCCCAATAAATATGCAGAACAGGGAGAATAAAACAGGGATAAGAAAAGCAGGTGCAACCCGGTTAATCATTTTCACACCACCAAACACAATGAAGCATAGGATGAGAGTCACAACAATCCCATAAACTTGCAGGTCATGTGAACTTGGACTTTCTATAGGTTCCGAAGTTAATGTGTCATTAATTTTTGTAACAGTCTCTACATTCAAAACATGGGAGGAAAAATAAAATGAATCAGTACAATGTTCATTTCCAACACCTCAAAATGATATGCTTTAAGTACTAATACCAATTACTGCAGGAAATTCTTAATTATTACCTCTAAATATCCCAGCAGCAGGCACAGCTTTTAAGAAGGTTTCTACAGCTCCCAACACATAACTGAAACCACAAACACAAGCAAATGAAAAACATAAATGTCATCATAAGAGCTTAATGGTTCTTAGATAAAGCTATAAAGATAACAGCGTGCATTGGTATTGGTAAGCCTCAAACATGTTGTGCTTATGGCCATGGACCTCAACCATACATATCGATATCATTTCATTGTGGCATCACCATTAAGTTCATAATATCTACTCACAGTGCTCCAGCAACTGCATTCCCAAGGAAGAAACATAGTCCAATGCTAACTCCAACCTCCGGGCCAAGGGCACGACCAATGAGATAATAAGGCCCCCCACCCTAGAATTAAACACAAATTGAGTTGCTTAATAATAATTCCAACATTGACCTAGGGGTCCAAATCAACAAAAACAGGAAGCCGATAACACTGAAGCAACCTTCTAATCTCAAGTTCACAATTTATATTCAACAAATGGGCCTTAAATTTTCAAATTCCATTAGTCTTTCAATTACATTTTAATCCCTCACCTTTAAATGGAACAACCTTCCAATCTCGAGTTTTTCATATATCCAATTGTATAAATGTATGAAAACACCAATATTAGAAGGTTTGCTCAATAAAAAGTATGGGGTTGAAATATGATTAAAAGACTAAAATATAGCAAACTGAAAAGTTAAAGACCTTTTGATTCATTGTGGTGAAACCAATATATATGAAAACGGTTCATTAATTTTATCGTTTGCTGGCCATATCAATAACTTCAAGGTTAAACAAAAAAGGAAATGGTAATAGAATTGAAAAAATTACAAAAAAGTTTTTTCATTATTGAAAAACCTAAAAGTTCTTGATAGAATTGAAAAAACACCACAATTCAAGAATGTTTTTGCAATCACACCAAAAAATTGTTAGAGAAAAGATACAAAATTATGACTAACCACATAATTTTTATAAAAATCCTTGGCAATACATGCATTGCAATTTTAGCTATGGGAGAGGAAAGTGAGCAAAGCAAGGTTAATTTGGATGGTGTAGCTGTCCTGTAAAGCACACATTTCCAATACCTAAGCTCTATTATTCAAAGCAATGGTGGAAGTTTGATGGATGTCAACCATACAAGAACATGATGGGTGAAATGGGAAACGTAATGGAGTTCTAAACCTTTTTTCTTGCACAAAGTTGGAAAAACCTTTCTCCTTGTATAAAAACATAAATAAAACAGTCTAGCCAAAAAGGGATAAGAAATAATTTAATGATGTCAATGCATACCTTCATTGCACCATTAGTTGCGATAGCACTCAATGAAATTGACGTTAGGAAAGTACACAAACCACAAAATGCTACCAGCAATAGTGATTCACCTATGCCAGCCATGCCAACAATCCTGCAATTTTCACCAACCAAAAAAGAGCAAAGATATGAATCTAGAAAGTGATTAGTCAATATCAAGCTAGAAAAGAGTAAAGACATGAAAAGGGAAAGCCAAAATTAACATCTAGACACAGGAGAGTTACCAAGTAAATCGGATGTAGTAGATAATTCCCAATATATTCTGCAGGCATGGGACAAAAACGCCCATCATTGTACCCAGTTTAATATCATTAGCCTGCTTGATGCATACACAAAAAATGAGGAAATACATCAGAAGGCTGTGTTGTTTAATTCCTATAATCAAGAATGAAAGGATAAAAACATATTTCATATAATATGGTTCTCCACTTTCAAGCTTAGTGGTTGGGAAACTCCACCTTCCAAAATAAGAAGCAGATCCAAAAGCCAAAAGGTCAAAAATAGTGATGCATCTGTTCCATGCAGCTATATTCATTTTCTAGTACAAATTAACCTTTTTTTTTTTTTTTCCAAGAAACATAACTACGGCAACATAATGCAAAACAAAAGATCCAATGCTTCGGATCATGGTCAGTTTCCAATATATTAGTTTTTTCAAGTAATGTCAACACATACAAATGAATTATATGTTTGTGCGCAAGCATCTATGATACTTCTTAATTAAACTTCTCAAATTGGTTGGTAAATGTAACAAGCTATTAGATATTTGAGTTCTAGAGAAAATGAAATAATCCTTTTTAAAAAATAATAAAATTCATATAGATTTACAAATAATCTACAAATTCTGATGTTTATATTCAGATTAAAAGTCAACAGCAGCAAATACCAATATAACAAAAAATTTGTACTTCAACCTAATTAAACATAATTTTCTTATTATTACATTTTATTAGCAAGGGCGAGCCTTGGCACAACTGGTAAAATTTTTCCTTTATTGACCTGTAGGTCATAGATTCAAGGCATGGAAACAACCTCTCTGTAAAAATACAAGGGTAAGGCTGAGTACTATTGTGTCCATCCTTCCCCTATCCCTGCAATAGCTGGGGAGCACTTTGTGCACCAGGTCAGCGCTTGTTCCATTTTATTAGCCAGAAAAATAAACTATTCTTTCTTCCTAGCCAGAAAATATTTAAGATAATTAGAAAATTTCAAATTCTTCTTTTAGGGTTTCAATCTTAGTTCTTATATATACCATCTTCATACTTTTGTTCTCTTCATATAGCAAAACAGGGGAAAGGTGGCAATCTGGCAATGTGGAATAAATTCATTCAAAGCAGGAAAGATGTTTTTCAAAATCAAAAGAATCCATGTCAAAGACAAGTACATGAAATTATTAAAATAACCTCCACCTCACTCCTTTAACTTTTTAATTCATAATTGGTCAACAGATCAGACTCTCATAGTAAGCCTCATATCAAGTTATCAACACTCAGCATGAATGGAAACTATCACAAATATACAAATGAGTAAATCCGTTGTCAAAGAAATGTAGTTTTCCAGAGGCCTTCGGATCCACATCTCATCCCCATAACAGTCACACGAGGATCCGCAACTACTAGATAGTTCTGAGTTTCATACTTAGTCCTTTGGGTCATAGTCATATCCATAATGCACAACAATAAAGAAAAAAAACTGTGAAACTCTTGATGACAATAGACAGCTATTAGGCATGTTAGCATTTGCACAATCGGCAGACTAAGACACAAAAAAAATCCCTGATGCATGGTAATGGACAAATGGTGGACCATTTCACAGAAAAGAATTAGAACAGAGGCCCGCTGCAGGCTTGGAAAATTCAACAAATTATGCCACACGTATACTTCAACCGCCAAGCAAAAGGCTAGTAACTGTGTATCACATAATCATGAAACATGCATACATAAGTCAGCACATGCTTAGCAGATCATCATTTTGCTAGTTATGCAGCAGGCACTTCTGAAAAAAACAATGTATTGCAACCCAACCATTGATTCTATGAAAATAGTGGTGCTATAATGAAAGGAAGGTGAACTTAGGAAGTTGAACACTCAAGACATGAGCATACCCTTGGAGGCTCATAAGTGACGTTACCATCCTCGCCATCCCTAGGACTAGAAGGTGCTACCACTTGCTCTGTTGTCATACTGTACAGTCAATCAAAAGCAGATACCAATCACCAAAGTTAATGCACTGTTCTTTGCTCAAGCATACTACATAAAAGGAGATTAAACAGGGAAGAAATCACAGATTCACAAAGCATTGACAAATACATTGCATGTCCAGCATATTCCATGAAATAAATCAGGATGGGAACAAAAGAATAGATAGTTTAAAACTTATAACCATTCTAAATAGCATAGGAGGGTTAACTAAATTTTAATAATAATAACTTCAAGGCAACATCTCTCCCGCATTAAATCATTTATATCCATTTTTAGGAGTGGTAAGTTCATTCTCAATTTAACACATAGAACACACTATAAAAATGTTTCACAAAAACACACATCTGCTATTAACAAAGGAAAGAGAGAATAAGAGTAAGAATTAAGCACATACCTCTTAAGACCAAGAATATTAACAAGAGAATCAAAACCAAATAATTCCAATTTGTTTGCACCCTCTGAGCCATTGACTCCTCCATTAGCAGGGATTGCCACTTGAGTTGCATTATTACGCTTGTCGTCTGGGGTAACTATTCTTACCTTCCTGTTACACAGTACATTAGTGAATACAACAAGTAATTAACATTAACATTATAAAATAAATTAACATAATTCATTCTCTAATTTCTACATGAAAAAAAAATTAGAAATTAAAAAAACAACACTACTACATATATAGAAAGAGCAAGAGAGCTAACTGAAAACCAGCTTAAATTAAAGATTTTCAAATTCTAATAAAATAAACTAATTCAAATTTACCAAAATTTTCTCCTGCAAAACCAACTCGAACAACCATCATGCTTATAAATCAAATCCAGAAGATGCAAACATATACATATACAAAGAGATAGAAAGAGAGGAGTTACTTGGAGTTAGAAGGTTGAGAAACGGGGGAAGAAGAAGATCCAGGATCCATAGAAGACATTTCAAGCACGGCACGATCATGAGCGACAACCGGACGGTACTTGCGACCGTGCTGGCCTTGAAATTCATCTTCCAAACCACCTTCAATATCTTCATTGTCCATTATTGTTGTTGTTTGTTGATTTGTATTTGCTCAAGATCTATATTCTTTTTTCTTGATAAACAAGTATAGATCCAAAATGAAAATAGAGAGATCTCAGATTGATTTGAAAATGAATCAATCGTATTTTACTTTTCTTTTCTTTTTCTTTTTATATATCATTAAATTAATATAAAAAAAATTGAGAGAGAGAGAGAAAAACGAGAGTTTGAAAAAGAGGAGAAGTAAGGAAAACTGGTTTCGTTGTTGGTTCCTCCTTTTACAAACAACAGAGGGAAGATGGGGATGGTTGGGATTAAAACGCCAGTTTATACCACCGTTTTGATTTTATTTATTTTTTTTTTTTTCTTTTGGGATTGTTAGGCGCGTTCTCAATAATAAAGAACTGCGTTCCCGTAATTCCGCCATGCCGCCATCACGCGGATCTCATAATCTCACACTTATTGTGTTTTTTTTTTTTTTAATATAAAAAAAAGAATTATGTTTTTTTTTAATTTTTTTTTTTTTGGTCTTATTTTGCTTCTCTTGCCTCTTACTAAAATTAAATTCATAATAAAATTATAAAAACGTTAAAAGTTCTATTATTATATTATCTGCCTTATTTATTATTGAAAATTTACTTATGGATATGATATAGAAGACTTATTTGAGTTTTATTAATTTATATATATATATTTTTTATAAATATGACATTAATTAGAATTTCAACTCAATATCTTATTATTCTATAAATGATTCTTATACAATTTAATTAAAAACTTATTAATATTTATTAATTTATACCTTTAATAACTATTTTAAATTTACATCATATTTAATAGGAATAAAATTAGATGAGCCTTTTAAATTTAGTGTATGGTCCCCTTTAATTTTTCACAATTTTCACTCTTGTAAATATATATAATATATAAAAGGAATTTTTAATCATTTTATAATACAAGAGTTTATCATTTAAATTTTTTGCTATAAAATATTCAAATATTCTTTTGACCCCTTTGAAAATATTTTTTGTTCCATCGGTTGTTTTAATGGGTGTCCTTAAGACCCTTATTAATTGAATTTTGTAATTTATCAACTATTCAATGTTATCTTAATTTCTCATTGGATAAACCCAAAATTTAATAGATATTTTCAAGTATTTCTTGTCATTGACCCATTTAGGGTTGACTTTTAGTACATATATATTTTTTATAGGATGGAGATTTATTTGTATTATTCAAAATTAGACAGAAATATAAAAAAAAAATACTTAATGATTTGATTTTTTTAAAAAAGAATGAAATTCTACGTCACAAAAATATTATTCTAAATGTTATTGCATGTGAAATTATCAAATGTTAATAATATTAGGAAATTTTGTATTAAGTATCTAATTAAATAGACCGCTCAGAAAATAAACCACAAACCTCTTTTAAGGAAAACATTAAATCTACTTCCTCCCTAAAATTATATGTTAGATATAGGGGTGTGCAGTGTTCGGTTTTAATCGAAAAATTAAAGTGAATCGAATCAGTGATTCGGTTCGATTTTAAAAATAATCAGTTCGATTTCGGTTTTTAATTTAAAAAATTTCGGTTATTTCGGTTCGGTTATGTTTTTAGTATAAAAATCAAAAAAATCAAACCGAATCAATTTTATTAAAATAAATTTATTTTTATATTTCTATATTTAAAAAACTTGATTTTTTTATTAAAATAATATAATATTTTTATGTATAACTTTTAAAATAATAAATAAATTTTATTTTATTAAAATAATATAATTTTTTTTATGTATAATTTTTTAATTCTATTTTGAATTAATTATATATTTTTAATATTAAATTGCAAAATATTGAAGTATTGATAGAATAAAATTGAAAAAATAAATTGTCAAAATTAATAATTTTTTCTAATTATAATTTTATTTTAATTTTAATTTTTTTCTGTTTTAAAAAATTTGGAGAAAAAAATTAAAAAACCGAACCGAACCAATTTTTTCAGTTTGATTCGATTTTACATGTTACTCGGTCGGTTCGGTTTTTTACATTGAAAATTTTGGTTTATTCAGTTGGTTTTGTTCGGTTTGGTTCAGAAACTGAACCGACCGATGTTCACCCCTAGTTGGACATTTTTCAAAATGTCACTTATCCCACATTGTTTTTAGATGAGTTTTTTAAAAGTTTTATATTGTCTTTTATTTATTTTAGTATCAAATGACCTAATAAAAATTATGTTACTATGCATCGCGCGCACTTGGCATTTGGATACGTAACACTTGCAATTTAGAGTTTAAATACACATTTAAGATTGAAGCCTTGTTACTCTCTGTTCTTTATTTTTTCACTAACATCTTAGAGACTCTGCAGGTGCATTTGTGCAATGCTGTTCTAAATGGGTTGTTGGCCTGTTTGAAGTAAGAGAAGCAGAAGCATTGGGGCTGAAAGAAGCACTATCATGGATAAAAAATATGAATCTCAATAGAGTCATTTTTGAATTGGATTTTCAAGTAGTTGTGCATGCTGTGCAAAGAAAGGATGCGGATTTATCTTAGTTTGGAGCTCTCATTCGAAGCTGTGTTGACATGCTAGCTTTAGAACCATTATTTAATGTTAAATTCGTTAAAAGGAAGGCTAATGAGGCTGCTCATGTACTTGCAAGAGCAGCTCCTCTATATGCTAGTTCTATGTGTTGGCAAGAAACTTCAAACCATGTTGGAGCTCTTACATGAATGTATTAGATTAGGAGAATTAAAAACTTTTATGAATTTAAAAAGTCAAGAGATATTCAATAATAACTTTTACAAACTCTATAAAAATCGAGAGGTATTCAATAATAACTTTTAAAAACTTTAAAAAAGTCTATAGAAATCAAGGGTATTCAATTACAACTTTTATAAAGTCTATAAAAGTTAATTGGTATTCAAAAAGTTACTGACTTTTATAAATAATAGACTTTTGTATACTTTTATTGACTTTTTATGTATAATATGAATAAAAAACTCCATAATTCTCTTTCACTTCCTCTTAAGATTTCAGTCGACTTTTTTTTTTGAAGTCACATACAAAAACTAAAATAAAATATTTTACAACTTTCAAAAAAAAAAAAACACACAATATATAAAAACCTATAGTTGATAGGAATATGTTTACGGGTAGGTGTCTAAACACAATTAATTATTAATTAAATTAACCTTTACAAATAATTTAAATATAAACATAATTTTTAAAAAGTTTAAAACGTTCTCTTTTTTTATTCTTTTAAATAGAATATGTAATTTATATATATAAAAAATTATATAGAATTATCATATAAATTTTAAATTAATTATTTAATTAACTAATTATATGCAGTGTGTATTTTTTTTTTTATCATTATTAATGTGACTTTTATGAGTATTTCCCTTTCTTTGTAGTTAAAAAAAATAATTTTATTAATTAATTATTTAATAATTTTAATAAAATAAATATTAGAAATTAATGAAAGTCTATTAATATCTATAAAATCTATCAATGTCTATTAAAGTTTTTTAAAATAAAATCTTTAAAAATCATTTATAACTTTATAAACTTCACATAAGTTATTAAAAATTTATGAAATTCAAGTTTTTGATAAAAGCATGTTTCCTTTTGCTTAAAAAAAAAACCATATATATATATATATAATAAGCGTGACGATTGGGATTATCAAAATCTCCCAAGTACTGCCGTTTTCCCTGGAAATTTCTTCCTATTTCCAGGGCAATGAAAAGTAATTAACTTGAGTAACTTGTTTTTTGTAAACCAAAAAAACGACATTTACAAAGAAATAGTAACTTTACAAGAATTATATTAGTTTTGCAGAACCTTTGATTTCGCACTGCAAACAGATGAACACCTATAATATTTTCTAACTAAAATCAAAATAATAAAATATTGGTGACAATTTTTTTTCTCAAAAATTATTGAGAAATCAGTAACTAGTTATTCTCATTCAACATTTCATGTTTAAACCTATTATTTCATTGAAATATAGGTTTTACCCTTTTATAAAGAAAAAGTAACTTGAAAAATTATACTAATTTTACAAAAAATTATAGTAGCTTTAAAAAAATGTAATAATACTTGGCAGAAAATTTAATGCTACTTCTGGAAAAAATGAGCACCTATAATCATTTCCAACAAAAAAATCCCAACTCTACCACCCATTATGCTCTTACCAAGCATCTAGACTTGATAAAAACCATTGCGATAAATTGTATAAACAGCTGCTAAATGGAGATTTATACAATCACTAAATAATTAAATTTAAAAAACGAGTTTACAACTTTTGCCAACAAAATACCTCAATCACAAAATCCCTTCCTAGTAACTCCCCAAAAGAAGAAAATTACACAAGCTCCCCATCTGCATCCCTATTAACATGTCACCCTATGGAAACTTACCACACGTTAGAAGAAGACAAATAGAATATTCATAGATAACTTGGAGAAGAAAAGTAAAATGTAAAGAAAATTCCTAATTTTCAGTCTCATTATACACTCATCTACAGATAACTCATAAAAATATTTCCCTCTTTTATTTCATTTTTTTTCTCATTCTTCCTAACTCTGGCAACTAGTAAAAATAAAATAAAATAAAAAATCTATTTTCTATAGGGAACTCAAGTGAAAAATTGTATGGATACTCATGGATTACCAAACTTGGACAAGGCTGATTGGAACAAAGTTGAGAATTCCTGGGATGTATTCTGATCGTCAGCTTTGATATTTATCTGCGCTTTAGCTGATGATGTATTGATTTTACACTCTACAAGATAGGTAGATGATTCTTCTGCTTTTTGAGCAAAGAAGAAAAACTTAAAGTTGGTTGACTGACCACCCGAAGCAATGCATTGAATGGAATGGGCTTGCATGTGACGGAGGAGGGCTTCGGGTGTTGTCAACGCTGCTGCTCCTTGAGGGTTTATAGAATGCTCCTGCAAGAAATTTAATATATAATCATTAGAAAGATGGGTATTTGTAAGTCTCAGTAGGGCAATGGTAAATGCAGAAATGAGGTCCCACATATGTGCTTGCAAAAGAGAAATTTATAAGCTATTCATAAATCCCGATCCCAACACCCTTGTTTTACATCAACAACTTCCCAGGGGTTAACATTCTCATCAGACCATAATAATATTAAGTGCCTAAAGCGGCGGGGAAGGAGAGAGAGAAAACAACACAGAAGACTTCCCATCTACCTACAGAAACCAGAAAAATATTCTTTTTTTTTTTCCTTCGTTAAAAAATGGAGAAGCATATTCATTCCACCACCACCATTACCACAACACCCCCCCCCCCCCCATCCCCTCTTTTCTTTTCCTTTTTTCCATATAATAAAACACATGTATAAAAGAAATAAATAACAATTACATCAAGTAGAATCATATTTATAACATGAACCTGTGATACAGATATTGGTAGTTGGCGCCATTTTTGCTGAAAAGTGACTGGATCTAGGACAGCTCCAGAATTAAGCTTCAAAGGAGGAGAAGCAGGAGCAGGTGCAGGTTCTGCTGGTAGACCTAGACCTAGTAAATCATCAATGGCAAAGCTTGCCTGAGGGGCCGCAACTCCAACGTTTGAAATCAATGACTCTGATTGTGCTTGTGAAGATGCAACAGACACTAATGAAGCATCATACAAAGGAGCACTATATGCTGAACCATTGTTACTGGCACCTCTACTTTCTTCCTTCTCTGAAGTACTCAGAAGCAAATCCTTGTCATTTGCCTCAACTCTATTTGCTGGTACAACATCATTTGCAGATTCTGCCCCAATAGATAGATGGCCAAGCTCATCCGAAAACTCAAATGGTCCCCGGTGTTCTTTATTGGTGAACATGTAAGACGGCTGCAAGAATTTGTAAATATTGGTTAATTCAGACCCTACCCCTTGAAAAACATTTGCCTACTCTAGACAAGCTGATGATGACCAGAAGATGCTTATAAAAACTGCAGAAGGGTTGTAATTGTGGAACATCAAAGCTATTGGCAGAATAGTCTAATTACTAATGGCTGGTCAAGAAGGAAAGCTGGTAAAATTCATGAACCTGTTGATAACATGTCAGAACCTGAGAAAAAGCCATAATAGGATAACAAGGAAGCTACATTATATTAGTACACAGTCCATAATACTGTTATGGAACATAGATGGATTGATTCATTAGTTCCCATGAAGTACTAAAACATAATCTCAATGATAATGCAAGCGAGTGCCAGTGCAACCTCACCCTGCCACCATCTCTCTTTGGTGTCCATTTTTAATTTCTGAGTTTCTTTACCTTTTTCTTTTCCATAATGGCAACTTCAAAATGACTCGGGATAATTACTGTCATGCATAAAGTTTTTTTATTTAATTCAGAAAGTACTCCAGGAAGAGAACTGTAGTTACCTTCTGGTACACCACAGAGAGGCTGTTAAATTCATCAAAAATGCGATCTTTGATTTCATTGCTCTGAGTATCAGCAAAGACAGAAACAGCTTGCTTTGGAGGATTCACAACATGTTCTGCTATTGACACATTGTATTGCAATAGCCTGTAGTAGAACAAGGCTCTATCATGAACATCCTGCAATCAACTGGAAGTTTAATTGTGCTTTCTTACACAAACTGTTGTACAACTTCGATAACTATGCATCAAATTCAATAATTCTAGAAGTAATAAATAGTGGATATTGACATTAAAAAAAAATCAACCCATACCTGGTGGAAATCAGCAAGACCTGCAGCAAGTGCAGCTCCTAATGCTTTCTGAGTCTCAGGTGGCCTCTTAAAAAAACATTTCATCACTGCTGTGAGGAGATGTAAACGAACCTGTGCATTGCAATCAATTTCACCCATTCAATAAAAAATATGACTAAAATGTGGAGAAAATGAAGTGAAAATTTGATCAGACATATAATGGAAAATTTGGATGCTGCAGAAAAACTAGATTGCCCCATTTTGTTTTGTATAAAGAAAATTTTATATCCCTTGACAAAGAGAGGTTGAAGCCAGTAGGATGATAGCCAAAGATGCATGTGAAAAGGTGGGAAAATGAAAACATAATTAGCCAAAGGTTCAGAAAATTAAAATACAAAAAAAAAAAAAAAAAAAAAAAAAGGCAGTTTAATTACCTCAGCAGAATGCTCATCATCCCAATTCTCAATTAAACTCTCTAGAATATAAGGAGCATCATTCATGTCCTGAGAATATTCCCCTAACATCCATATAAGAGCTGCTTTGGCCTTGGGTTCTTGAACATTTTTGCTGCTGATATTCCCAACAACTGCTATGCAATCATGACTCCACTGAGGGTATTTCCTCAGCAGATCTTTAACAAGAACCTGAATAAAAGAACTTGAAATTTGTCAGTAAAAATAATTTTCCCATTTTATTGCTTGCAGGATGTATGGTTTTTCAGGAACCAAAAAGCAGTATGCTAGTGTTTACAGGTTTAACAGTAAGCAATTGAATATCCACAAAGGTTATTACTTACCAAAGCTTCAGCAGTGACATAGTCCTTTTCCATCTCTAAAAACTGAAGAAGCCTATCAACAATAGCATTCACATCATACTGCTGCAGTGCTATTTTTCCAACAGCTCGAATTGATTCTCTTGCGATGGGAATATCAACATTTGCAGCATATTCACATAATTCCGTCACTGAAATTTACTCAAGAAGATCATTCATCAGTCATATTGAAAAGGTAACAACATAGGTTCTACCCATGTCAACTTTTCCCTTAAAGAGCCTTAGAAATGAGAAGCTGTTTGCTCACCAATTTCATAAGTATTGCTCTCATTTGCAACTGCAGTCAACATTTCAAGCTTCAACTTTTTGACATAAGATGGCTCATTGTACTGGCAATAAAAGTGTTTATAGTCTGAGGAAAATATGTATGGTGCACGCAACACCAAGAGATGCAGATGGCTTAAAACTGCATATGATTGCTCTGGACTTCCAGAACTGACTAGGGTAAGCAAAGGAGCTTTAATACGTTCATATACCTGACAAAAAAAAAATAATAATTATTGATCTCACAGATCACCATAGCAATCCAACGTAAAGTTTGGCCATTCTAAATGACACAAATTGGATGTGACATTACATCAAAGGACAAAATTCCCTGCCACATAAACAGGCCTGCCTTCTAAAAAAAATGATCAAATAGCATTTTAGGTGTCTTCCCTCCAAATGAGACATCCCACAATGTCCTATTGGCCCTAAGGTACAAGAACTAGAAAACATTCATCAAATGATAAAGATGCCTTGTGAAGAGAAGAAAGTAAGGAAGAGAAAGAGGAGTTGAAGATGTACATCAGAAGACTATTCTTTACACAAAACACTTCCACTGTTATGGATGAAGTTTAACATGGAAGATCATATTCTACATAAATAAATATAAGACATTTCTTCCCAACAACGACATACAAAGAGACAAAGATCTAGTACCTCAAAATCCCAATATCATGACAAAATATTTTATTTATTTTATGAGAATTTTCTTTACAGAATACAGCATGAAAAATGAACTCAAGTAAAGTAGATTCATGTAAATTTTCTAATCCCTAACAGAATGGACATGCATAGAAAGGACCAAAAATTAAATGCCTCGCAAGAACAGCATGTTGTGTGATTGTGTAAACACAAGGAATTCTCTCTTCAAAAAAGAAATAACCATCCAGTTCCTCTGCTGTATCGTTTGAATATGACATAAAGAGTATTTTCCATACACACCTCTTGATGCACATCAGCCATTGACAAGGTTAACTGTAGAAACACTTTGGTGGTTGCAAGGACGACTGCACCATTTGCGTGCTGAAGTCTATCCTCAAGGAGATTCATGATGTCAAATATCTCATTGCTATCTGCAGGTACATATTTAGCAACCAACTCCAGCACAAGACACTGAGCCCATTCACTGAATTCCCTGATCCTGAAAATTAAAGATATGTCAAAGCGCTAAAAATTAATTTTCCTTTGACAGGAAGAAACCAAAGTTGTTCAATTTAAATAGCCAAAGTGGACCCCACATAAATAGAACTGTGGTTTTCTGCACATTGCAGCATAATGTGCTTCTTTTTAAGCTATTCTTAATAATATTTCACATTAGTACGTCTGGATCCTTGCTCATGCTAAATTATTGTCCAATTCCCAGCAGGATTAATTTAGAGCATTTTTCCCATTTACACTGCTCTTTCTACAACTACAGCCATTCCATTATCTCTATGGACTACTAGGATATAATTAACATAAAGGAACAGAACAGAAGACAGCCAACTTATGCCACAAAGGCAGAGGTTCAACCAATGTGTAGTGTTTCTGTATGGTAAGAAATGTATCAGTTCAGAGAGTTGCCGTAGTGGCTAAAAAATAATGCTTTTGCCAGGTAATGGGATGAAAGGTGAACTTTTATGTAAATGAGAATGCTAAAATGAATGTGCAGAAAAATATGTATTGAATTAATATATTCTAAGCTCAAGCTATGAAATGT
The DNA here is from genome assembly GCA_949750685.1 of Vernicia montana. Lineage (NCBI taxonomy): Eukaryota > Viridiplantae > Streptophyta > Magnoliopsida > Malpighiales > Euphorbiaceae > Vernicia > Vernicia montana. Next base: position 34,440 of record CATKHJ010507661.1, read on the forward strand.
ACCTATTCAAAAAGTAGTATATAATCGGCTTGCTAAGTAAAGTTTCTTTCTCTCTTGATGCTTCTTCAGATGTGCTTGCTTCTGAGCTCCAAATTTCTTGCAAGGCAGATAAACAATTTGCAACAACCTAGAGAAACCACAAGATAGAACTAAAACCCATGAACTAAACCAATAAAGAACTAAAAATTGCAATAAAGGGCAAAAAGAAAAAAAAAACAGAACTAAGATGACTTCACCTGTGTATCTGGGTCATGGAGCATCAATTGCTTTAGCGTTGCTGGAAAATCTGCATCAACACAAGTTGCAGCCGATATATGATATAATTTAACAACTCCCATTACAGCAACTATTCTCACATAACTGTTATTATCTTTCAATCCTGACCCCAAAGGCCCTACCAAATATTCCACCAGATTCGCCACTCGCAATGAAGACAAGCTCCTCAAAGCAAGCCCTCGAATCATTGGATCCTCATCCTTGCAATCTCTTTGAAGAAAATTGATCGTCAATAAAGCAAGATCAGGATTAACCTTAGCATAATTCCCTACATAGAGATAACACATTTTCTTCAAAACGATGTCGGATGTCGCCGAGCACATCACCATCTCACCGAACAGAGACGACACATCGATGCCAATTGTCATGTAGGAAATAACCTTCTTGAATAGTTCCCTCTTAGAATCGTCAACTCCCGGAGCTCGGCTACCGGCGAGCTGCCGGAGCTGCGTTTTCAAATCTGAAACTTCGCTTTTTCTGTAAATTCAGTAGCAATTGATTAAGAAACTTAAGTGCTTAGTGAGAGAAGCGTTTTAGAGTTGAAATGTAAAATTAGGGTTTAAGAGAAGGTAGACTTACCCGGAAGGTTGAGACGGCGACGGAGACCGTTGAGAGTGCGCCGGAGGAGCCATAGCAGATCGATGATGCCAAATATAGTTGTGAAGATGGATTCGAAGCTCGTGAGATCTAACAAGGAGTAAAAATGGAGGCAAGGCAAGTACAGGGATGTGAATTTGAGAGATGGAAATGAGAGAGACGACAAAATCTATCGGTGGTGTATTTTAATAATGATGAGATGGCAGTATCTTATTGGTCTGTTAGATGGAGAACTGGATTCCAATTTATAGTTTAGCGTTTGCTAAATGAGAAAACCGTGGATTAACACGGTGCGTTTTCAGCGGGACGCTGTCACACTTTGTTTGGGAGGAAACTTTTTATTTGGATCTATTAAGGGGTGTAATTGAGGAAACAGTGTTATCCAGCTCCATTCGATTAAAAATTTCAATGCTCGAAACACAACTTACATAGGTGCAGTGGATTAAAAATTCTAGGCTTTTACAAGGTTAGAATATTCAACAATAATTTTTAAATACTCTATAAAAATTAAAAAATATTCAATAATTATTTTTAAAAAATTTTAAAAAAATTATAAAAATTAGAGTTATTTAATTATAACTTTTATAAAATTTATAAAAGTTAATTAGTATTCAAAAAATCATTGACTTTTATAAATAATAGACTTTCATTGACTTTTTATATATGGTATAAATAAAAAATCTCCATAATTTTATTTCATTTCCCCTAAGATTTCAGCCGACTTTTTTTTAAGTCGCATACAAAAAATAAAATAAAATATTTCACAATTTTCAAAAAAGAAAAAAACTAACACATAACATATAAACATATAATTGATAGGAAGTTTATATAAATATAATTTTTAAAAAGTTTAAAATATTCTTCTTTTCTTCTTCTTTTAAGTAGAATATGTAATTTATATATATAAAAATTATATAGAATTATTATATAAATTTTAAATTAATTATTTAATTGACTAATCATATGCATCATTATTAATGTGGCTTTATTTTTTTTATAGTTGCAATAAAATATTTGTTTCATTGCAATTCTCACATCTTAATTTTTGTTATTTGAGCTTCTTAATGTCAATAATATTTTATATAACATTAAGAAGTTAAAGTAACTTAAAAATAAGAATTATTATAATGTGATATATAAACACATATTTTGAAAATGCAATCAAACAATAAATTTTCTAATATTTATGACTTTAAGTCATGTTCGATGGTTGAATATTTGGAATGATCATTTTGATAAGATTGTGTTTATTTTGCAAAGTGACAAAGTATGTGTGAGTTGGTCAAAGAGAGTTCTTATGTAGATGAAAGTTAATGGCAGTTGAGTGTTTTTGTATTTTTCTGGGTATTCCCCTTCCTTTGTAGCTAAAAAAAAATTCTTATTAATTAATTATTTAACAATCTTACTTAATAAAATAAATATTAAAAATCAATGAAATTCTATTAATATCTATAAAAAAATTTTAAAATAAAATTTTTAAAAATTATTCATAACTTTATAAACTTCGCATAAGTCATTAAAAATTCATGAATTCTACAAAAGTCATTCACTTAAAAAAATTTATAAAAGTTTTAATTGAATACACCCTCCTTAAACTCGATTGCTTTGGCAAAAAAAAAAAAAAAAAAAACTTAAACTCGATTGAATTCTCATCTCGAGTTTGGCTCAAACATATACTCAAAATACTCGAATTTGATTTGATATCTGATTTCATAGATGTCACGACCCGGCTTCCGAGTCGCGACGATCCTAGGGCATGGGTAGGCTTAAAGCCACCGAAAACCCGTAGGAACCTCATCAATCGATCATCTATAACCATATCATGCAATCTCCCAAGATCAGAACCAAACAACTATGCCAATCCATTTTCATCAATATCATTCATAATTCAAATGAATTATCATCTCATAATAGTTTAATGTTAGAAGGCCCAAAAGACTATTTATTTTCATATACCATTCAATACATTACCATGAAGCATCTATGTTTGAATAATAGTCTATACAAAAAGATTTAATAGAAAATGAGCTATTACACTAATCACTTGAGTTTCCGAGGGATGGAGAAGAAGAACGCCTCGGGAACTTAACCGATAAATTAAAGCTCACCTGAAAAAAAAATAGAATCGATAATGAGATAACGCAGTGAGTAAAGATTATACTACCATAACCTGTGAAACTTGGTGATTCAAGGTTGGTTTACAATAACAGTTCACGGTTCATATCAATCAATATCACTAACCAATCGGTTCAATAATATCAAGCGATTGGTTTAACAACAATAAACAATAGGTTTAATATCAATAAACATTTGGTTCAAATTCAATATCCAATCGTTTCAATAATGTCAACCGATTGGTGGCAATATCAATAACATATCATGTATAGCATAATCAATCAGTACAATACAATATCAAGTAACTATGTCTTAACGTTCTTCATATAATGGTATTATGCTCAAAGGCATTACCGAGAACTGAGGCATAGCACTTTTCAATCATATCAATATCGAGGTAGAGGCTCATCTTAT
>CATKHJ010507716.1:0-14868 GCA_949750685.1 Vernicia montana
TCCCAGTGCAGTAAGTAATAAATACATCTAGAAAGAAGATATTCTCTAGCCTAGAGGAAAGAGAACAACTAGGATGAAAGGTATTACTAATCCTGATATAGTGACACAGGATGATAGAATGTCACTAGGATAAGCGTCCGATTAGAACCATGGGAAGATGCAAATGACCTCACTAGGAACGAGAGAAGGATCAATCATTGTCGCTACGGGCGTTCCTGCTTAATCTAGCAGTTGTAGCTCTTCCTCTCTTTCCTTCCTCCGATCTTGGAAATTTGTATTCATTGAAAGAGTCCTCCTCCGCCTCCGTTTGAGGAAGCAGGTATAAGATCTCTTGGTTCACATACAAGGAATCAATGGTACTCATGGTTCAAATGGCTCATATGGTTCATAACAGGAATATCAATATTTATGAGGGGTTCATATAGCTCACATGGTTATTTTCAGCAATTGAGTACATTCATATACACATATACTTATACACATATATTTATTCTTGTCATTTTAGGGACTCATAACATATACTCGTACTCATTACTTTTGGAATATATATATATAAATTTTGTAAACCTTTAAGGATTTTCAAATAATTCTCATAGAGAGATAATTTATAATTTCACAGTAAACATTACGGATTTCAATTACTCATGATTCATGAGCATTCATTTACGTGTAACATATAACAAGTGTCAAATGGACACATTGTTCTCATGATGGCATATAGCCCAAGAATTCTGAAGCAAATACAAAAGCTTCTCATGAATAAATGGTATGACCAATATAATTCATGGACAAGATGAATTATCTCATAATACAAGAAATTATATTCTTGGTGGCATGTATAATGAATAAGGCATTAGAAGCCTTTACGGTTCAAATACAAATATAGTAGTATATTTTCTACTCACCTCTTGCTATTCCTTTCCAAAGCTCATATCACCATTCCCATATATGAAACTCATCACTATCTTGGCTACACATGGAATTCCAATTCACATATTAATTACTCTTCATGTAACCTTAGTCTGATAACTTGGTTTCTTCAAATCTAATCATAAATTCTCAATTCTTACTCTTAATTATCAATTAGTTCTTAACCATTAACAAAAATACCCAACTTGATTCTAGGGTTTGTTCATATTAGGGTTTCTATGGATTTAGCTCAATAAAACTCATATCTTGAAATTAATGCTATAAACATCATCTATTAAACTCATTATTAGGTATTAAACCTTAATCAAACAAAACCCAAAAGAAAAATCAAAGATTAGAATATTTAACTCAAGAATTTCCCTTTAACTCCACATCCATAAATCTTCCAAATCAAGAAGAAATCTCCTTAGATCTTGTATATCCTTTGATATCTTGAATATAAAAGACTAATCTTAGCCTTAAAGAATCATATATAGAGTTTGATAGGGTTTGGGGGCTATTGGGGTCGGAGAAAAGAAAGAAGAAATCAAATTTCTCGCAATGGGCTGCTGCTGTCTTTATATAGCCCCGATGGGTGTTGCGGTCGCGGTCGCAATTCTCATGTCGTGGTCGCAACTGGCTTATTGCGGTCGCGATATAGTACTGTTCACGTGACTATTCCTTCTGATGTCGCGGTCGTGATTCTCCTTCAACCAAAACTCAAAAATCAGGCAGAAGAGTTCGCATCCGTCTTCACGTCCAAGGTCGCGGTCGCGATTCTCTGTCGCGGGCGCGATTCATGACCTGCAGTCCCACTTCAAGGAATTCTCCTCCAATTCTCAAAATTTAACTTATAACTCATCCCAATAAACTCATCTCCAAATAAACACTACATAATCATCACAATTCATTTATCATACAACTCATAGCTCATAAAAATACGAGATACACATCTAGTAACTCATAATAAGGATTAAACAATATACACATGAACTTGGGTATTACGGTATCCTTGCATTTTCCAATTCAATATGATATAACACTTGGAACTTACTTGGCTTAGATCGCGAAAAATTCACTCACAATCTCATAGCATAGCAACCCTCATACATTATTCATCCATACTTACCACATAGAAAGCCAATACATAGTTGGGGTATTACATTTAAATTCATAACATAGCTTAAACTATATTTATGACATTTTGTGCAATCATAATCATCATCTTTGTTGAAATAGATTAACTTGGACTCATACTTTCTTCAAATTTCTTTTTCGGTCCACTCGAACTTAACTTTCGGTCTACAACACTTGTTCTCGCTATATTGAAATTAGTATATATTACTTATTTTTATAAAATTCAATGGCATAAAATTCAATCTCTTTTGTTGTACATTTTGTTACTGGTGCACTACTTTATGACATAAAAATACTATAATTGTTAATTTTAATCTTACATTTTACTTACTTTACTTTATATACAATATTAACAACCCTCTTTAAAATCTAAATATAGCCTATTTAAATTTATAACATACCTTAAACTATATTTATGACATTTTGTGCAATCAAAATCGTCAGCTTTGTTAAAATAGATTAGCTTAGATTCATACTTTATTCAAATTTCTTTTTCGGTCCACTCTAACTTAACTTTCGGTCTACAAATTTGTTCTCGCTATATTGAAACTAGTATATATTACTTATTTTTATAAAATTCAATGGCATAAAATTCAATCTCTTTTGTTGTACATTTTGTTACTGGTGCACTACTTTATGACATGAAAATAGTATAATTGTTAATTTTAATCGTACATTTTACTTACTTTACTTTATATACAATATTAACAACCCTCTTTAAAATCTAAATATAGCCTATTTAAATTTATAACATACCTTAAACTATATTTATGACATTTTTTGCAATCAAAATCGTCAGCTTTGTTGAAATAGATTAGCTTAGATTCATACTTTATTCAAATTTCTTTTTCGGTCCACTCTAACTTAACTTTCGATTTACGATACTTGTTCTCGCTATATTGAAACTAGTATATATTACTTATTTTTATAAAATTCTATGGCATAAAATTTAATCTCTCTGGTTGAACATTTTGTTACTGGTGCACTACATTATGATATTAAATAGTATAATTGTTTCTTTTAATCATACGTTTTACTTACTTTATATACAATATTAACAACCCTCTTCAAAATTTAAATATAGTCTATTTAAATTCATAGCATAGCTTAAACTATATTTATGACATTTATGCAATCAAAATCATCGGCTTTGTTGAAATAGATTAGTTTAGGTTCATATTTTCTTCAAATTTCATTTTTGGTCCACTCTAACTTAACTTTCAGTCTACGATACTACTTCCGGTGCTCCAGGATTTGTCTTTCTTTCAACAATTTTTTTTTTTTTTGTCTGTGTCATAATATTTCTCCATCAAATATTTAATTCATTTCAAATATTTTTTGGTAAATGAATTATTTTTACAATAAGTAATAATAATATGCTATTTTTACTATGTTTAATGTTAATTTATTACTTGGTAAAAGCTTCAATTAATTTAAAAGAACAACATTAATTACAAAATTAATTTATATCCAAGAAAAAATAATTTCTAATTACTAATAAAAGATTAATTGCAAGGATGATTTATAATTCAATATATAAATTAAACATAAAATTAAGTTACAAAAAATTTTATTACTTATAAAATTGCGCTAATTTTTTTTTTTATTTTAAAAGTTTCTTTTTTTTATTTTTTTAATTATATGCTACTGAATATCACTTTGTTTTATTCTCATATTAAAAATAATGGAGTTTTCTTTCTTTTTGTTTTCCCAAATTACTAACTTTCAAATCTTAAGAAGAAAGACAAAAAGAGAGGGAGGGAGTTTCAAAAGTTACGCCCAAAATATCAGCCTCCAATTGAATTACAGTCGTCCTAACCCCAAAAGGTTAAAATTCCTAAAATAACTTTCATACCTCTATGTATTTCTACTATAGTTTATACTATAGTTTTTTGTACAATCCTTTTTGCTTTTACCAACAAGTGAGGACTCCTTCATTTTTTTATTCCCGCTACCCACATTTTTGTTCGCGGGCCGCGACAGGAAAACTCATCCAATTATTATTTCGTTCATGAGATTTAATCTAATTAACTAACTCATTCATACTTTTTGAGAAATTAATTAATTCATCCTTGCATTTTAGTTCCATCATACTATTTAGTCTTTCTATCTATTTTTTTATATTTTTCTGTTAAAAAATAATTTAAAAATAATTTTTTTACCCAAAATACCCTCTTTCTTTCTCTCTCTCTCTCATCACCACCACTCACCACTTCTCTTTCTCATCAAACCACCACTCACCATGAAACCACGAAACTCACTATGAACCAAGGCCTCATGAAACTCACCATCAATTTTGTTGTTTTTTTTTTCTAATGTTGTCTTTCTATTTGTTTTTGTTGCATTTTGCAATTGAAATTTTGATTTCCTTCTCATTTGAGTTGAATTTGTATTTGTACAAAAGAAATTAAAAGAAAAGAGAGGTATTGATTCTAATTTTTTGAATTTTTATTTCTATGGTATAAATAAAAATTTTAAAGAAAAATAAGAGGTATTTTAATCTTTTTAAAGGTTTTTAATGGAAAAATAGACAAAATGACCATTTAATTGACAAAATCAAAATTGAATGATTAATTAATTAATTTCATAAAAAATAGAGACAAATTAATTAATTAGGTAAAATTTTAATCACAATAATTTACACTTAGTTTAAAGTACCATGCAATGATGCAAATACAGTATTTGAATTTGACATCACGTAAAAAATATAAATCAAAATCAATTTTCATTTTAAATACTCATCTATCCCTTTGTAGTTTTCCCTTGTACTTCATTGATGTGTCCATCACAGGCTCTCCTTAGATATAAGGAAACAAGAAACAAAAGGATTTGTCAACAAAGTTGAATCTACAAAAGGAAAACTGTACTTCAGTTCTCATCTTTACATTGTACTTGTACTTTGTTAGCCCATCTATGGAGCAAATGAGACTAATCATGCAAAGGACCAGATTGGATCAGCAATTAGGTTTAACTTTTGGCTCAGTGCAAAAAAAAAAAAAGTTTACTTTTGGCCGCCAGCATTCAATGATCAGCAGCTAGCGTGAGAGCCCAACACTAACTGCTAACCGCTGACTTTTAAAATGTTACTCCCAATGCTCAATTTACCAAATAGCTTAGACTAGCTATTGAGAGTTAAATCCCAAATGCTAGCTCTCATACAAATAGAACCAAAGATGGCTGATGGACACAGAATATGGTTTGAATTTACTGATGGCTCAGTTCTGTGTTAACTGTCACGAGAAAAACATCTGCCAAAAAAGGAAAAGAATTAAAAGATGCAACCAATGCATTTAATTACTGGTGAGGTAAGTGTTTCTTCCATCACCCACATCAGAATCACAGAAGAAAGGACTTTTTTTTTTTTTTTTTTTTTGCCAAAGGCAAGAGAGGACTTTGAGATAAGCAATATGATCATCTCGGTCAAGATGCACCAAGATACTTGGCCGGTAACCAATGCCTGATAAAAATCAATCACCCCAAACTAGATCTTGTAACTTCATATGCCAAGAAGCATGCTGCATTTGCAGGAACACTTCGGGCCATGGCAGGGCCAAAACCTTTGTACAAGCCTTTGACACCTTCAGAGGCAAGTATCTTTCTAAAAGCATCAATGGAGCCAGTGAACTTGGGATTTCTGTAATCATCTACCTGAATTACACTCTTGACTACATCAGTTGGGTATACCATTGCCCAAAAGGATGCTCCAGCCAAGCCTCCGGCCACTATCAAAGAGCCCCTTCCCAATTGAGAAGTATCCTGGCCTCCCGCCAAGTATTGCTTCAGTAATTCATAGACGCCAAACATGGCAGCATTTCCGGGAACCTCACGTCCCAAAGTAGGGACCAAGCCTTTGAACAGACCCCTCATACCACCTTCTGATTTGAGAACATGCCTGGCCACATCCATTGGTCCAGCATACTTCACTGCTACAGCTGCTGAGCCAGAACCTGCTAATGCACTTTGTGCTTGCAACCTGTTCTCAACAAGAAAGCAAACAGTTAATAGTTATCCGAAGGTTCAGAAGCTTCTTCTTTCAGAAGTATAAAGAAGGGGAAATAGAGGATTAGGAACTGTGTCACCTAGAATCTTCTGCAAAGTTTAAGTTTAATCAGCACAAATCCCACTTGAATAGATGCAATCAAGTTACTTAAGGAAGTTCCATAGATGGCTATTTTGATATTCTTTAACCCTATGCCTAGTAATTTGGGAGATCAACATGGCCCTAGAAGGTTGAGTATAAAAAGGAAAAAAAAAAACAAAAAAAGAGCAAAATGAAAGGAAAGCGTTCTGAAAAGGTAAGGGTGTACACACTATCCTTGTGGAATTTAGGAACAATTACGAATTGCAGATAAATCAGAAAATGTTTGTAATAAATGAGCTAAGGCAGTGACATCAGGAGATTGATGCTTGATAAAAAGGTTAATATCAAATTTCCTCTTTTCTTTGCCCCAGGGGGAGGTCACAACACTAACCTGCACTTGATCAATTCAGTGGGGCAAGCAAGAAAAGAAACTGCTACTCCAGCTCCAGCCCCACAAACAACCTGCTGGCTAACTGAAAGTGGGGCACCAGGTTGAGATCTCAACAATGCCTCCATTTGTCCCCTCACTGTGAAAAGAACAGCATTGAAGGCTGCCACAGTAGCAAGTGGAGCCCCCATACCTTTGTATAAACCCCTTGGGCCTTCTGCAGCCACAGTCTGCCTAACAGCATCTATTGCACCTGCATACTTGGGAGGCTGGCCAGGCAGCGGAGCAGGCTGGCTTTGGAGCTTGACCTTGATGGTGTCAAAGGGGTGTCCACATATCAATTGTGCTGCTCCCCCAACAGTCCCAGCTGTTAAGTCCTTTGCTACGTCCCCCATCTGCAAGATAACAAGTAATTACGAATTCATGTCACCGGAGTGATACAACTGGAAGGTTTGAAACAGGTGATTAGGTTCATAATGTTGGATACTTCAGATATTGTTTATCTTTCTGTTTAAAATAGTTAGAATTCAGAAAAATATAGCATGACAGGAGAAGTAATTAAAATCAATAGTTGCTTCAAGACAGAACACATTCCAGACTCAAAGAACAACAGCAGCATGCTTACATATATCAAACCACAGAATCTTGTTCTGGGTTGTTAACAACAACAACAGAATTAGCTCCACTTTATCAATCGACAAATGAACTGCTATAGCTTTTATACTTTGTGAGCCCTAAATTACATTCTATGCTATTCTCACAATGATTTCCTCTGCACCTTGGAAATATATTGTTGAAAGGTTGAGGTGAACTATGTCTACGGACTACAGCAAACAAGTCCATTTTCCTGCACAACCATTTAAGAAGCTACAAATAATAATTTCCTTTCCACAGCATGCAAATCACAATCACAAGCCACTAGGCAGATAATTTTTATTATTTTCTATTGCTTGGCAAGCATAATTGATATCCCAAGCTTGTGGGTACCTTTTGACAAAGAACTACAATTCACTTTGGCCTAATTCCATCAACAAGGATTTGCTTTAGAGGTCTAAAATATACCCATAATTATTAAGCACAAATGATGCAAGGACTAATAGACAAGATGATCACGAATAGCTTAAACTTAACCCAAAAGCAGGCACAAAGAAGCTCATTGTCCTGCTTAAAAAAAGCTAAGATCAGGCTTGAGCTTAAATGGACCCAGCCCCTTTAGGTTTGTGAATGGTAAATAACAAGTGCTCTTTTACCGATTGAACATCATCCCTAAAGAAATTTCACTCAAGGGAAAGCATAATAAGAACAATTAACAAGGTCAATGAAATAGTGAAATGCGACAAAAAATTGAACTACTAGAAAGAGTCAAATCAAAATTCATCGACTCATTTTCGTTTCAACTCCTCAACAAGCTTAAACTCAGTTTCAGATAACTCCACAAAGATTGAAAAGACTAATACTTTGATTGGCACTATATATACCCAATATCAAGCAACAAACATTCACTAAGAATTTAATAAATTGAATAGGTTCATATATATTGAGAACAATTCAAGCAAAAATTTTAAACATATATATGAATCACACAATTACTAAATACTGGGGAAAAAAAGAAAAGAAAGAAAACCAAATTTGATATGCTGGTACAAAGGTTAAAGATTCCATTCCATTTTTTCTGAAATGGTTGAGATATCTCACTTTGGTCAAAAAATGGAATGAAATTGCTTTCAATTTTTATCGAAAGAGATCTTGTTTGTTCCATTCAAAACTCACAAAATTTGACTAAAATAGTTATTCTCACCCGAAATAATCATTTTAGTCTCATAAACTAAAAAAGAAAAATATTATGAGAAAAGAAAAGATCCTAACATTTTTCAACTCCAATATATTTTATAAAAACATTAGGGTAATAAATAAAATGTAATTACTTATTAAATTATGTCATTTTGAGTTTAGAATTAAAATATAATCAAATTGGCTGTCGAATAACTACCCCTAAATATTTTTTATGAATTTGAATAACTTATTATGTAATTCTTACTAATTAACTAGAAATTTTATTTATATATTGATAACTCCAAAAAGGAACACCAAAATATATCATAACCAGGATGTCTTATTCCACTAAGAAATCCAAAATGGCAACCCCAACTGTACTTACAAGCTTGGTTGGATCATAGACAAAATTGCAAGTGCATAATTTTACTTTTTCTAAATAAAACAAAAAAACAGAATTTTGCAATGCACTTATTTATATCACTAATTGGCCATCAATATTGATTCTTCTAAAAAGTTGAGAAGAACAAATAGTAAAGTTCACAAATGCACAAGGAATTCAATAAAACAATACACAACTGATAATCTTCAGTTATAACAGAAATGAGCCAAAGTCCATATTTTATCTTTTGGGGGGAAAAAAAAAAACAGAGTAAACTACAATTTGAATATAATTAAGAATCTTACTTAAAGATTGATGATTTCAGCAGCAAAGGAGAAGGAGAAAGAGGAAAACCAATACAATCCAACAAATTTAGCCTCACCCAGATGATTGAATCTGAAAAAACAAAGCCAAATATTAGATCGAAACATAGTTTTAACGCAATATTAACAAAAATTCGATAGTGGGTATAATTGGATTACCATAAACAGATGAAAAGCTGTCTACGTTGATAGATGGAAAAAGTGCAAGAAAAAAGGGAATGAGTTTGGTGAATTGGTGTGGGATAGGAAGTTTAAGGTGATAAAGAATCTTGAAAATAAAGAAGAAAAAAGATAATGAATCTTGGGAGATTTTGAGAGCCACAAGGGTGAGCATCGGTCGGTTCAATCTCCGAACCGAACCGAATGTTAAAACCAGTCAAATTGAAATTATTAAAATACAAAAAATCAAATTGAATTGAACTGCATGTGTACTAAATAATAAAGTTAAATATAATTTATATAGGAGTTATTAACTCTTTTTTTTTTTTTTTTTTCTCTACTATGGTTTTAAATCCCTTTCCTTGCATGCGCCGCTAAGATATTTGTTGGGTAAAAGTTTCGGTGGCTTCAGCCACCGGAGGAGATACTCGATCTGGCTTTCTTTTTCTTTGCTTTTCATGTTTTCATATTTAAATAAAAATTTCTTTGATCTTTGTAGGTTTATATGTTCTCTCGATTGCTTCGGGTCCTCTGATTTTTGGGGCTAATCCACTAATGGCGACGATGCCATCCCTATCTCTGGCCTTGTCCGGCCCTCTCGCCGACATAATCCTTTCAAGATGTTAATTTCAATAGCATGGAGGTGGGAGAGGAGAGAAGTGGCAAACATCGGCTTCTGCATCTCAATGGTGGCTATGGGTTTTATTTTGTGTTTGAAGTTGAGATATGAATCCCCTAGCAAGGAACTGGCTCCTTTATGGCTATGGCCGGTTAACAGGATGGCGTATGTTCCTTGTCAAGGTCCTACTGCCATGTTTCTTCTTTGGCAGTGGAAGGCAAAAATTAAGACTTTTCGGTACAATTGTTTTGGATTTGGTCCAGCCACAACTCCCTGGATCTTGATGTTGTTCTAGCCGTTGTCCAGTACTCAAGAGGCAGAAATGATGTCGCTGGCAGAGGTTTCTGATAAGGCAGTGGAAGGCCAAGGGCAATTGTGTATTTTTCTAGGCCTTAAAGCCACGCATGTATCGGGCTTTAAGACCCAGACAAAAACCTCATCTGTGGGTAATATATTGTTGGGCTCCAGGCCCATTTCTAATGTAATTTGCTGAGCTAACTCCTTGAGCATGCAATGTATTTGTACTGAATTGGGCATAATGTCTTATTAATACTAGTTATTTTCTTTCTTCAGGCCAAAAAAAAAAAAAATTGAACTACATGTAAAACTGAAATTCAACCGATCCAAAAAAAGAAATCGGTTCAGAAGTTCGGATTGGAAAACAGATTTGCTTTTTTAAATTGTTGAACTGTTTTTTTTTCCTTTGTTTTTTCAGTTATTAATGGTATTGTTAATTATTACTTATTGAGAAAGGCTAAAGAGGTGGGGACCATATCAGACCAGACCCACACCCTCACCCACAGGCTAAATTTTATTTTTTTAGCAAATGTCATGAGACTAAACCCCGTGAGTGCTATATATCCATAATAGTTGTTAGTACAATAAAAAGAAATTATTTTTTCAACCATAAATTTGAATTTCTAATTGATCTTCTTGAAGTACTGACGATCTCAACTTAAATTGAAATTAATAGCCATTGATTTATGATGATATATTATTTATTTATTTTTTAGACAATTTTATTTATTTATTTGAGTTGAGTCTTTAATTATTTATTTGTTGAAAATCTTATGCTCAATATAAAAATTAGACTTAATTATATATAAACTTAAGATTTTATTTTTTAATTTTATCACAAAATTTTAATTTAGATAATTAACCTTTTATTTCGATTCACAAAATTTTAATATAATTAGTCTTTATTCTTCATGATTATAATCTTTGTTCACTCTTTCATTAATGATGTGAGCTAAAGATGTGCCGAATTCACACAGTGGATAATTCGAACTAGGCAAACCTGCAAAACAAGGTTAGAGAGGTCAGGCGAACCGCCTGAGCAAACTCTCTAATGCTTAAGTTAGTAAATAATTCTTTTTAAAGGAAATAAAAAGCTTTTTAGTGTTTAGTATGCGTAACTTGAAACATGAAACCTCTGAAAGCCTTTATATGAGACTGTTTTGAGGAGTAAGTCCCTGGAAAATAGGACCACTAAGTGTCCAAGTAGTGGGATAATGGCCTCCTATTCTTTAGGAGGTGGAGAACGTGGTAGGAGACCACAACTGAAGTCAAGGATCATCTATATTCAGATCTGGTAATCTACGTGGATGACCTATAACCTGGGCGATCCTTGTTTAGGCGATCTGAAATAGATGATCTATGCTTTGACAATCTTCAATTGGGCGAGCTCACAGCTTTCTTTAGAGTGACCCATTCATATTGACATGCATCACATGTCCCCCCACAAGTTCTGAGTTAAAGACTCGGAATCATATATCTTATCTATAATTCGAACTGGGCAATCTAGCATACCTTTTTGAGATTAGACGAACACCTTCTAAGTGCTAAAGTTTTTAGTTTCCCGCCCAATTTGGATACTGAAGGGACAGCAGTTGTAGAGACCCTTTGTCTTTACTTGCCACATGTAACTAGAGGAATAATTTAGAAACTCTTCGGTTACCATGCCCTACTCTATAAATAAGGCCTCCTAATACCAGTTAGGTTCTTTCACTATTTTTTCGCCATCCTTTTTGCTACTGCGATTCTTATTTCATTCTGTCTTCTTTTAATCTTTCAAGGAAGTTCACCAGAGTTTCCTAAATCTTATTCTAGTAAGTTTCCTCACTTGTTCTTTGTCTTTGTTCTCTTTCTTTTTGATTTCTATTAAAAAACCCAGTTAAAAAACCCATAAATGAGTGACGTTGAGGACTCTCAAAATAAATCTCAAGAGCACGCTGACAGTAGTGATACCACAGTGTCAGATCGCTCTAGAAACACCTTCACTTGACTCCCTATATATATATATGAATCGGCCCCACCTCTGCAAAGGGTGGTAACTACCGGTACTCCCCAAAGCACAAATCGCCCTGCAGAGAAAGTTGGGTGATTTGTAATGACCAAAAAGGGTCCACCTGTTATACCTCGATCCACAAGCATCCAGAACAAAGAGCCCAAACCTCGAAGGGTATCAAAGACTTTCACTAGCGAACTAACACCCAAACACCTACTCTCCATCAGGAGGAAACAATATCCCCATAGAATACGACTTTAGGATACCCAACCCTAGGACTTTCGCCAATCAAAAATTAGGCGATCTAGATAGAATGGTCTATCTAGATGACCTGGAATCCGACCTTAGGTTCCCCATTCACCCCTTGTACACAACTGTATTGAGGGAATACAAAATACCTATCTGTCAGCTTCACCCAAACTCCTGGAATGTACTAGCTGGTCTTAGGATTATAGGAGAAATAGAAGGGTATGAGGTTACAAGTAGGGTAGTGAGGAAGCTGTATCCCCTGGTGGTGAGGAAGGGGTTCGAACATTTCAGTTTTCAGAGTGAGAAGAAGATCTTCCTCCTACCTTCTTCCCTCAAGAACTGGAAAAACAAATTTTTCATAGTATCCCATAAAAGAATGATGGGGCGATCTCCCAAACTCTTAGGTTGAGAATCCTACTATAATTCCATCGAGCAGGTTACCTGGTCTGTCTCAATCTGAAGAGAAGAATGTTACTGCTCTTGGTAGCCTCGTACCCATGTTGGGGTCAGAGCTGCTTCAGGAATACTTCTTTGGCGATCTTACCATAAAGTCAAAATCCAAACCTAAAGCTGCTAACCCTTCTGCTGGTACTGACCACAATTCACCTAACTTGTAATTACATATATTTGCCATATCGCCTAACATTTTCTTTCATTTAATTGTAGAGATGAAGTCCATAACTCAATTGATGAATGAGAAGATGGAGAAAGAGAAGAGGGCTAAAGAACTCAAAGCCAATAGTGTGGCTGAAAGTTCCCAAGGCATCGCCTACTGTTACACCTCTACTTGCTACCTAAGAGATCATTCCTGCTGGCCCACCCAAAACAAAATCAACCGAGGGTGGTGAAAAAAATCTACACCTGAAAGTGCTAGTGGGCGGTTGAAGAGGCTTCGTTTGGCTATTGATGAACCATCCCTGTGCGAGCTGACCAACTTCACCGAAGTGGTGACTATGAAATATGGCAAGGGAGTTTCTGTTCGCAATCCTTTTATCGCGATTTACATCATGAGATCGATACAACTCCCTGTTGATGACAAGCTTGTGGCCGACCTATCGAATGTCGAGCTCACCGGATCAACTTATGGATATCTGCTAGAGGTATGTATCGATTACTACAATTCCTTGTATTATTATAGTTTCTTTGCTAATTCCTTTGATTTTTCAATTGTGCAGACCTCTCGCATCCTCTTTGAGCTTCGCCAGAGGATGAGGACTCAAAAAGAGGACCTAAAGACCAAATGGGCTCATGTCAAGAAGGAGCTAGAGAAGAAATTCTCCACTAACCTCGATCAGCTTTGGGAATCCCACCAAAAAGCTATAGAGGAGGAGAAGGCAAAGTTTATTGCTCTAGAGTTCGACCTCCTCAGCTGGGTGGCTGCCTTACAATTCGAGCTGGAAGGGAAGAATAAAGAGATGCAGAGCTTGGAAGTCAAGAATCATCGCCTAACTGGAGAACTTCAGAAGGAGAAAGAGGCTCGGGAGAAAGATGCGGAGATGATGGCTAACAAACTTATCTTATATCAGGATAAAGTGTTGGTCGAAGTTTAAAGCAAATACCCTGAACTCAATTTTGACTTTGTGGAGGAGATTTATCCTAATGAGGAAGGGGATGTTGAGGGGTCTGGAGATTTATCTCCTGGGATTGAGAATGTCCCTCCTCCTCATTCTGAAGAGTTTATCATTCCTCCTCCTCCGCCTGCGGGCGATGGCGATCAATCCACATCTGTTGAGCTTCCTCTTTCTATTGTCGATTATGGCATTCCTTCTGTTGATACTAGGAATGATGTAATAGATCAAACTTAGTATGCCTTGTAATTATTCGAGCAATTAATGAAAAGCATCCTACTATTCTGATCTCTCTTCTTCTTCTTCTTTTTTTAACAATCTATAATGGAAAATCCCCTTGGAGAGCTGTTTGTAATTTTGGGCGAACTTGTAACGTGTACTTTATGGCAACTTATTTAGTTGGTGGTACTATCTAGAGAGTCTTGGACGAACCATAGTTTGCCTACTCGAAATATTTGGAGATATTGAACTTTATTTAGGGAGTCTTGGGTGAACCATTATTCTCTCCTATCCCTTTAATTTCATTTAGTTAGTATATAGGGAGTCTTGGGTGAACGGAAAGTTTGCCTATCCCTTGTACTTCATTTATGGGAGAATATATAGGGGGTCTTAGACAAATTAGAAGTTTACCTATCCCTTTAGCTATTTATTGGAGACTATACAGGGAGTCTTGGGCGAACTATAAGTTCGCCTATCTCTTGGAGGAGTTTTCCTTTTATTAATGACAAGCCTTTTATGAAAATTTAGAGCATTCAAAATTGGAAAACTCCGGACCTTAAGTTCGTTCAAATTGGAGATTTCTTATTAACATTATGAAATACATGAATAAATTAAACCATATGAAGCATGATAATAATCGAAAAGTTACATGCCTTTAGGTAATGAAAAGTTACAACTAAAAATTAACTGAATACAAAAAAAGGAAAAGAAAAAATTTGAAGTAGAGAAAATTGATCTTTCATTGATAGTAGACTCTCAAGTTGTTCGAATTCC